>PISX010001741.1:0-84182 GCA_004024625.1 Mellivora capensis | reverse complement strand
TAGTGCTGCACTCAGTCACCCAGAGCACTGAGCTTCCTAGGGGTACAGACGCATCATGCCATCTATGACTGCAGTGAGATCGAGAAATCACGGGAAAGAACACTGTGAAGCCCAGGGTATCAAGCAGGATGGAGAAATCCTCGAAGAGCCTATGAAGAGCAAAGAGAAAAGCCAGGGCAGGATGTGGGCATGATTGTGGCAGGTACCTCTTGCTGAGCTCTGAGTGCTTAGTCCACGCAAGTCGATAGGCTTCCCTTTGGCTCCCGAGTCACACTGCTGTCCCTTCTCTGAGGATCTCTGCTCCAAATCAAGTGCCTTGGCTTGTTGATGTACATGGATGGGTCCTCTTCAAGAATGTGGACTCAGCCAGGCCAGGCATGGGCTGGGATCGTTGTTCAGAGTACGAGGACAACAACCACAACCACATGTAGTTCTAAGGTTGGGGGAGGGTAAGGGCTGAAAGTGTACATGCATTCGATGAGAACAATTCCCACCTCACTGACCCCATCAACAGGATCCTGGGACACTTACTGTGCATGCAATGCTGGTGTAGGTAGAGTACGGTGCGGGGGGGTGGGGGGGCAGGTGAAAAGGGAAAGAGCTGTCACTGAGGGGAACAGGGAAGCCCAAGGACACAGTGATAGCTCCATTTTACAGATGAAGAAGCCAGCTAAGCAGTAAGTGCCCAGTGCCCGGAGCAAGGAAGCAGCCTCACTGGACTGGATCACCAGCAAGCCACTCCTCTCCTGCCAGATTTAAGAGCCCACAGTGAGACCTACTTCCTGGGGTAAATCATGCCTATCCCTCTAGTACATAAGCCCAGAAATATTTTACTTAAAAAAAATATTTTATTTATTTATTTATAGGAGAGACAGAATGAGAGAGAGAGAGAGAGAGAGCATGAGCGCAGCAGGTCAGAGGGAGAAGTCTGCCCCGCTGAGCAGGGAAGCCCAATGCGGGACTCCAGGATCATGACCAGAGCTGAAGGCAGTTGCTTAACCAACTGAGCTATCCACGCTCTCCAGAAATATTTAATGTTCTGCTTAAACAGTACAACAGGGAATTTCCAGTACTTTGGTAGGAGCTGACAGAAACAAACTGTGATTAAATAGATTATTATTAAATAAACGAATGAAATACCAGGTTTCTGAGACTGCCATGTTTTGGCAAAGAAGTCAAGCAAAGGCCGTATGTTTTTCTGTTGTACTGGAAGGACCAAGTCGTTTTGGTGATGTTGCTGTGTCTGTTTCTTGCTCTATGGCCAGGAGAAGGGGCAGCAGCTGGCCGCTGACTCCGGGCACCCTGGAACAGGGGCTTCTTCCTATGGTACATGTCACGTGTCCCTGACGTTGCTGATGGGATGAACACACCCAATTAATAGTCATCACTGGGTGTTTCTCTCTCCTGTTATTGCCAAAGTTTCAAAACCATATGGTGAAACACATCTTGTAACACAGGTTTATAGATTTTGAATATTTTTTGGAAAGAAATGGTGGGGCGGGGAGCAGTAAGCTATTGAACGTGAGGAAACATTCGATTTAAAATCCATGGTTTGCATCTTCCGAGCTAGTCTGACTTTGGGCAAGCACAAATGCCCTGAGTTTCTGTTTCCTCACTAGAAAATGGGGATAAGAACAACTATTTTGGGGGATGACTGTGAAGAATAGTGATAATAAATGCACTACCCCCATTTGGGGTCGGCACTCAATAATCAGTCGCTGTGGTTACGAAGATACAAATCGTGCCTGATTTAAAATTTAGTTTTACTTTCTATGGTATATTTGCTATTCACAAGGCCCTCTGGGAGAAGTACAAGCGTCTATACAGAGCTTGTATTCATGTATTCCATATACATCATAGATCACACATACTGAGTATTAATCTGTAAGCATTTCCCCTACCAGTCTTTTTCAGATGAAGAAGCTATGCCTTAAAGAAATTCGGGGATCCCTCAACGTTCACGGGCTCAGCTTGGACTTCTGCTCCCGCTGAATGGGAAAGGCTGTCAGCTGCCCACAGCTCATGTCTTCCTGCAAAATCTCCACGGGCCCACTCCGCACCGCCTGCACGGGGATGACACCCCACGTCTGACCGTAAGTCCAAGAAAACATCCGAAAAGATGTCCTGGGCTCCAAATGGATTTGACACAGTGGCCCTTTAAATCAAACTCTTAACATGATTATCTTTATTTCTCTTTCGCAGTTTTCCTAAGTAAGCCATGCCTTTGGAGGCCCCTAATACAAAGTGACAACCTTCACCATTTTTCCAAAGCGCCGATGGACGGGCGTAGAGAGAGTCCATTGTCACCATGGTAATTACCGCACAATACCTGGCGGCCAATGGACAGTCAGGAGGCTCAGGCAGCGGCTGAATCCGGCATTGTCCGGGCCCGATAAAAAGATTAGAAGCCCTGAAAAGCCGGGGAGCGGGATCTCACAGCTCTTTCGCTGGGCCCTGAAAGGACCATTGTGCTACCACCATAAATTCTGGGTTCTCCGGGCACTTGACAACTGAAGCCGGGGACAATAGAATTCTTGTGTCCAACAAAACACTCCTTGTCCAATGCCGGTCTTATCAGCCGCATTTACAAATGTCTTTCGTTGTACCCAAATAATTCCCTATTAGAAGGACTATTGGGAGCAGAACTAAATAAATATTCACAGCCTTTGTAATATCGTTGGGAAAGGAATAAACAAACTGTCATCTAACATATGAGCAAGCCTCCTGCTACTCTACATTTTATCCCTATTTCTTGCCCAAATGATGTCGTCGGTCCTTTCGATTTCTCTCTGTTAACATAGCAACAGTCGTGATACTGGAAGCTCCGGTTTTATTGGCCACCTACTACATACCCCCCATATACATGGCCTTGGTGCTTCTACATGCAATTTTCTTTTCATTAGTCTTGCCAACAGCCCTGGCAGGGGCTTGTTTTACGTGGTTCCTACCTCCCAGAAGAGAAGGAACCGAAGCTTACCCAACGCACCAAAGCTAACTAATAATAAAGTAAGAATTCAGACTTAGGTTTCCCCAGATCCTAAGGCTCTGCCTTCCCACTATGCCTTGGTGGTTTCTCTCCTGAATAAAAAAGGAATAAAACATCAGAATAAGGGGGAAATCTAAGCACATTTACCATAAAAGTCACAAATATACATGGGGTCTGTTTATATACTGTTAGAGAACCTGAGAACACTGACAACAGAAGGAAAATAAAGAGGTTTTCTTCAAGAGAGTATATTTTATTTTGCCCTAGAATGCCAGCAATTTTACATTTTAACCTTTTGAGGGGAAGGAGAGGTGTCAAGCAAGCAAAAATAAACACAACCCAGCTCCAGGAAGGTTTCAGGGATGCCCATGACGGCCAGTGGGTAAAGTTCTAGAAAGAACCACTGGGATAAACAAAGCAAGCAGCGTGCCTGCCATCACAAATGCCCAGAACCTTTATGTCTCTTCCTGCAGTTTATTTTGTTTTGCTTATCTGTCTCCTTGTTGTGAATGAACAAATAGCTCAGCCTTGGACAGCAATGCACATGGCAAAACAGAAACTCCTTTTTCGATGGAAGCACTTCCTAGAAGGACAACAATCTTTACGTTTTGTTGTTTTTTTTTAAAAAAAGAAAATCTGACAATATGAAAACTATAAATGGTTCCCTGTTGGGTCAGGAGAGGTCTATGCTGGTTAACACAGCTTCTGCTTTTCTCCCTGGTCTGTTCCCAGCCTCACCTCCTGCCCAGGTAAGGCTTGCTATTCCCCGATCCCAGCAGGCCGTGCACCCCTGTTCCTCTCAATTTCTTCCTCCAAGGAGAGCTCCTTTTTATTATGTCCATCTGCCCCCTCCAATGTTGCCTCCAAGGAAACATTGAGCTTCTCGAAGACAGAAAGATGAGATGTAATATCTTATACTCATTTTTGTCTGGCCTGGGTCAGTACCAGGCCAACCCTCTACAGAGCCTGGCTTATTGGACAAAGAGATGAATGGTACTGGTTCAATGGAGAACAACCATAAAACTGTATTTTTAAAATGAAAATCTACCCTTTTTATTTACACGTCTCATTTATAATTTTTTTTTAAAGGACTGTAATGATGTCCTCACTTGGCCCAAATGACGCAGCCTTGAGCTGTTTTCATTAGTTTTCTAAATCAGTTAAAATCTATACCTAAAAATATGTTATCATTTTGCAAACAATTGGCTATTAACAAGACTGGGTAACCAATAGGTTCTTCCTGACTGACTGACATTAAATCCATGTGTTTGTGTAAGAACTGAGTTTGAAAAATGTGATCGATATTTCCCAAATACTTCAGATGCCAAGTGAAGCATTTAATCATCTTTGAGGATTTAAGGGCACGGTTATAGTCATGTACACACAATGTGAACTATTTCAGCTCTTCTATACCCCCGGGAGCCAGATGTTCTGTAGACACAAGTTAATCCAAGCCGGCAAAGATGATTTCTAACGTTTACTGAGAGCTTGTCATGTGCTAGGTCTTGGGCTAAGTGTGTGTACACACACACACACACACACACACACACACCTATGAAATATATGAATATATAGGAAATTGATAAGAAAGGTGGAGTAAATTTGCCCTCATTCACAGAGCTGTAAAGCACTGAAGCTAGGATTTGGACATAGGAGTTTAAACCAAAGCAATTCATCCAAGAGCCATACTCAGCTGCTCTCTGCAGATGTAAATTAGGGCACTAATTTAGAGAAGTAGTCCAGTGATTTTTTTTTAAGTGACCAGTGACTATATCACTTTACCAGACTACTGAATTACCCAGGGAGAGAGAGAGCGAGAGAGAGAGGGCAACCATGGACGAGACCCCTCCAAAGAAATGATGAACAGTATATAACTGAAGGTCTAAGAATTAATAACTCATGGTTTATCAACATTGGGGAACTTCCATATAGCCAAGAAATCAACGCATTTGCAAAATGCCATAATCATAGAGTCAAAGAAGTATTCACACACACACACCACACACACGCACACACACACACAGAGAAGTTTTTGCTGTGTGATGGAAGGAGTCACAATCTGCTATTACCTCTCAAAGGAAGAAAACAAGCCCCACTGTCCACAGCCACGTGAATGAGCTACGATATAATAGGAGAGCATTCTCTCTGGGGCCATTTTGCTTGGCAAGAAACAAAAACAAGTTTTCTCCAAATCACGCCAGATTGCCCTTTTGCAATGTACAATTAAGCTAAGGAAAAAGAATGCCATTTTGTTATTTACCTCTTCAGAGACCCTGATTCTGAAGATAGAAACTGGACACACTGATAACATTCCTAAGCATCACAAAGGAAAAATCCTGTGTGTTTTCTTGCCCGTTGCATACCTATTGCTACAAGGTGCACGCTAAGGGCGTCCAGTTAGCTTTGGAACTGTCGAGCTGGGAAATGAAGAACTGTGTCCCAGATCCCGAGGTCTTACCTATGTACGAGCGTTTCGGAAGGCCCACAGTGGGTGGTGACTTAGAATTTTCTTCAGGCACAAATGCAAATTTGGCTACAGAGGGGCTGACACAAGCCAGCGAGCAAGTCTAGCAGGCACTCTGCTTCCTCACTGTACCTCTTTAAGTTCAGCGGATTCGTTCAGGGGCAGCAGGGGAAGCAGGCCATTAAAATGTCTCAGTTGGAGCTTGCTGCTCTTTATTGGTGGAATAAAATTCTTCACTTGTATGCAGAAATTTGGACATTCCTGAAGATCTGGGGAAAACTCACTTGCCAATATCAAGAATTCAGCATCCCCGTAAAAAGCTTTATCTAGGCTGTTCCCCCAGAACTCATCTCCCAGACTTCTAGATGCACACGCACCCTCAAGGTTCCATGTCTTGCCTTCTTTTGTTTTCATCGTTTTTTTTAACTACTCCAATAATTACAAATGAAGTCTACTTTTACTAATTCCACTGATAAGAACCAAGAATAATGACAAAAATAGCATTATCAGCAGCTGTGTAGAGTTGGGTCATCTTTCCAGACTAGGTTTGGGTCCATGGTAGGGAAGTGACAGGCAAATGTCCTACTAATAGTACTCGAATCAGAGGCTCTGGGACATCTTCCATTGAAATGTTCATTTATTAAATGTCTATCTTAGGGCACCTGGGTGGCTCAGTGGGTTAAAGCCTCTGCCTTCAGCTCAGGTCATGATCCCAGGGTCCTGGGATCGAGCCCCGCATCAGGTTCTCTGCTCAGCAGGGAGCCTGCTTCCCCTCCTCTCTCTCTGCCTGCCTCTCTGCCTACTTGTGGTCTCTGTCTGTCAAATAAATAAATAAAATCTTAAAAAAAAAAAAGTCTATCTTATGACTTCATCCAAGAAAACCAGGCTGGATTTTAAAGCAGGGTTGTTGTTTTTTTTTAATACCTTCTTGGCTTTGATATCTGTAATTGTCTGATACTATAAATTTGTAAAGCTACACACACACACACACACACACACACACAAAATTCACTTCTTGGTTGCTCATCTCTGGAAATACTTTAAACACATTTCTTACCTGACAAGTTATAAAATGAAGTTTGACATCAGCTACTGGGTTGGATTTGATGGTCACTAAGTTTCTTTCCTTTTCTGAGTCTACAGAATTCTATAATTGGAATAATCAGTTCCCTCACTGAAATCAGCCTGCCAGCCTCCTGCAGAACTCAGAGCACACCCAGGGGACCCCTGAGCTAGAGGAATCTCTAGGAACTATTCCCTCTCTAATGGTCTTTTATGGGCCCAACCTGGTGCCATGATGAAGAGCATCTCTATCAGGACACTTCATGTGCAGAAGACCGTGAGGATATGAGGGGGTCTCCCTTTAGCTGCTGGGGTGGCTATAAGCAGATACAGCTAGGTTTCATAATCCTTGACCAGATGATCCGGTCACCTCGAAGAAAGACAGAACACCCTGTCCAGGGGCCAAACCAAGTGGTTACGTCAGCAAGCAAACAGAGGGAGGGAGAGCCAAGCATGGGAGTTAGATGGAAGTAAGCATAGCCTCTACTGCAGGGTGGGGGGGCAGGGGGGATTCAGGTCCGGCAGGCTCATTCCCACTTGGGAACCAGTTTTATCACTAGGACTCTTACCTATAAAATAGACATTCTTTGGACCCATGAGATAATGTGCACAAATTATGCTGCTGTTGCTGGCACAAATTTACTTTTCACTAAATATTATTAGTCAGCATCACCATGATCAAAAATTTATCAGTTTTCAGCTATAAGGACTCGATATAAAGAAATATTAAAGAAATGAGTGCAGTGCCTGACATGATAGGATTCCCACAAATTACTACAATTATTTTTGGCATTAAATGACAATGAGTCAGGATGTAGGCAATTCTCTTTCAATCCAGATCTCCACAAAGAGCGTCTCTGTTTATAGTAATTCCCGAACAAACCTCTCTTTTTTAGAAAAGGTAATCTCAGATTCAGAGAAGATTCAATTATACTGTTTCTTTTTGTTATATCAATTTTGGGGCTACTCTCCATTTATCACAAGCAGTGCTAGTCTATCATCAATGATAGTTTGCTTCAAAAATATTTAAGAAAAACAGAGTCAAAAGAAAATATTAAGTAAATAATTGTGTGGGTGGTTCTTCAATATTTTGAAGACAACCATGAATAACTCAATGCTTATTTTACAGATGGAGATGCTGAGGCCCCGAGTGGGAAGTGGGTGAAGAAGAGAGCCCAGCAGACCCTGCCCCTGGCAGTCCATGTCTCTGCAGCATCCTCCCCCATACCTCATGCTGGGAAGGTGTGCTCAAAACTGTGAGGAAGGTCTATGGTCCTCTTCCAAAGGTAGAAATGCAAGTCAAAGGAAGTGACTAAGGTCAGTCCAGACCTGGTGACGGAGGCGGGAGCAGAGTTTGGTAGCTCTCCAGGAATCTAGGTCTTCATGGAAAAGAAACTAGGTTGAAAACCCAGAGGGCACAGACTCTACCTCTGGACCTCTCCCTATCATTCACTGCACTCATTTTACAAATACCCAGTTTTATTCCAAAGGAAGTTTAAGGGGCTGCCTGCCAAGATGTAGACACTACGGAAACATGAAGCACCGCCTTCCATAGTAAAAGTGAGAAAAGGAGAAAAGACGGCACGAAATCATGATCTGAATGAAGGTTCATACACAGAGCTCGGGCAGAGAAGTCATATCCCTCTCGGGGCTGTATCACACAATGGGACAAGGACGTGCAACCAGGCACAGGAATTCAGAGCACACGAAGACAGATGACTAAAGCCCAAAGACTGATGCCAGACAGCTCTTCAGCCCACGGTTCCCACCCAGACACCCTGACCCTGCCTCCGGCAGCTGACCCACACCCTTAGTGTACGCATCGTAGAACTAGTATATTTGGCAGCTTCCAGCAGCACCAGCACAGCAAGGATCCTGAGTCTCAGGCAGGTGAGGGAAGGAGGTGGGGGGGCAGCAAGAAACATCTTCCTTCCTCCTGGGAGGACATGGGGACCAGCCCATCCTCCACACGCTGCTCCGTGCTTTCTCTGAACCACGGGTCTGCTTGGCCTGCCCCAGATTTCAAAACACTGAAGGGCTCCTGGGTCTGGTCTCCTCTGCTTTTGATAATAACCAAGATTTGCTTTGTTCTGGGTCCTCTGCTCAAATGGTAACATCCATCCCCTCTATTGGAAAGTGGAGAAACCTGAGACACAGAGGATGGGTAACACCCCAGTCACCCCACTTGTCAGAGTGAAAACCCAGGTACCCCCGACTACACTCTGACTTCTGTCCCCTATCATCATCTTCCCTTCCCCCAGGGCCAGACCTTCAGTAGGGAGCCAGCAGGCCTTCAGCCTCACCTGGAGCAGCTCCTTCCCAGATGACTTTTGCTCAACTTACCATAATGCCTCATGCCTCCCAACTTTTTGTTCCTACTTTTGCCTTTGCACAGAATGCACATGTCTTCTTCATGAATGTTCCTTGTCCTTTAAGGCCCTGGCCAAGTTATTTCCTCCCAATAACCCACCTTCTTTTTCCAACATCACACACACACACTCCCTCTCTCAACTCATCATGGCATCGTCTCTATCAACCACTCATCAGGTCAATCAATGTTTCTTGTGCATCTACTACGTGCCAGATATAGACATTAGAGTAGGAGACACACAGGGTTGCTTTCCCTGCTGAGCATTCATCCAGTGGTAGCGTTAGAAAATGAACAGAAGAATAAACAGCCAACAATTAGTGATACAGGACACAGAAAATTTAAAAAGGTTAATAAAACAGAGATGAATCATGACTTTTTCCTCAGTCAGTGCACGCAGGCCAGCTCAGAGTGGATGCTCAGAGTTTGATAGGATGAGAAGCAACACGGCAGCTTATGATCATCATCAGTCCCTCAGGCCTCAAGGCCTCCGACACCTTGTTGTTCTAGGGAATCGCTTTCCCAGCCATTTGCCTGCCATCCCAATCCCTGTGAGCTGGTGAAAAGCAGAAAGTCTGTCTTCACATTGGTAACAGCTCCTAGAGCACTTACTGTACAATTGTCTGCATTTACAGCAGACCTTAACCACAGAGACCCAGTCTTGAAGATGGAGGGACATCACAGATCCCAAGACTGAGTCATCACAGATCCCAAGACTGAGTCATCACAGATCCCAAGACTGAGCCTTCCCGGGTACTCCAGAGGCTACGGCAGGAGCTGCGGTAGGTGAGGCCAGGATGGGGAGGTTCTGGGATCCCCACTGTCTTCCTACTTTCTTCTCAGTCCACGGCTATGTTTTACCCACTTGATACATATTAGGGTTTGGGGTCAGATTTTATTTACAAAAATCTGAATGAAATCTATGGAATCAAGACAGGAAAAAATAGAACCAGTCAATCTAAGAGTTAAACGGCTCCTTTGAACTCTTATAGAAATTCATGTGAACAGATGTGCATATTAAGATATGGACAGATGTATACAACTACAGACAGATGGCTAGACAGTGGCAGAACACACAGGTGAAGTGAAGGGATGACATAGGAGGGGCTGGGGTACAAGAGTGTGGGAAGAGGATAGTAGAGCAGTAGTGGGATATGCTGTCAAGGGAGGCAGAAGCCTTCCCGGCCCCACTGATCTCTCACTGGAACTCTGTCTTCTTGGAAATCTGACCCTTCATTCATTTATTCTTCCTCTCACTTGTTTAGTTGTGACATGTAGAATATTTCTAAGTGCAGTCTCCTTGCAGAGAGAAATATATGGGATTGAGGGCCATGTTAGGGTAAAACAGAGGAAGGGAGGGAGGGAGAAGGAAAGAAGGAAGGAGGGAAAGAAGGTAGGAAGGAAGGAAGAAAGAGAGGAGGGTGGGAGGGAGGGAGAGAAGGAGGGAAGGAAAGAGGATGGATATAAGTGCAAGGTAAAGCAGCCAGGTGAGCAGGAGGTCCCGAAATGTCCTGCCTTCCCTGTCCTCCCCGGCACATGGGGTCTAGCAGCTGATCTAAAGCAAATGTAGAGTTACAAAGGAGTTGGTGGGTGTGGAGAATGAAGAGATCTCCCCAAATAAGATGTGACTAAAGAGCAGACAAGGAGAGATGACAGCCCAGTTGGATCTATGAGACTGTCTATTTTTAGTGGCCTCGAGAAGATTCTCTCCAGTGACCTTGCCAAATTATGATGCAAGCAGAGTTAATGAAAGCTCTCTCAGCCTTCTCTTCCAAGTCGGTTCATTTCCAGCACCTTTCTGCTGAGGCCACCCCTCAAACACGGTGACCTCATTAAAGGACTAATCCTAACAGATTTGACCTGCGAGTGAGCGCAGAGATTCCCTTCAACAGTTTTCTGCCTTTCCTGGTTTCCCGCTGCCCCCCACCCCCCCTAAGAAACTTGAAAGACCAGGTTCCCTTTCCTTAAACTGTCACATTTGTACGGATTTTGTTGCTCTGCCTCCCGGTTCAACGCCACCTAGTTTCAGAAATGAGGAAAACGCTTCTCTCAATCAGGGAAGATGTTTGCTTCCTAAATTCATCCTAATTATTTAAATTACCAAAAAAAAGTTATGATATTGATTAATTCCAGGTTTCTCTATGTGCATATCTCAAGCGTCCTTTTTTCATTAGGGAAGTAGGGCGCTAGAGCTGGGGGGAATGGACTCTTATGGAATAACTTTATGATAGAAGCACAGGGCCTCCGAGCGATGGCCAATCTTACAATCCCACTCTGCTTTTCACCCATATTCCCTGCAAAAATCATATCCCGCTATTCCTGTAAAGTCAAAAGTGCCCTGTTGTAATAGGAACGTGTGTAAGAAAGGACATGCCCGGCATGGGACAGCAGTTATTTCCCAAAGTCACAATTACGTGAATTGTAAAGCAATGTGGAAAAATATGTTGGACCATTTCAATGTCATTCATTAGGAAAGGAAATCTTTATTCCAGTGACAATAACATAAAAATATTCCCAAGTTAAGTACTGGAAGGGAGGGGAAAAATAAGGACAGTGAGTCAGAGTGAATGAACCGTGGGTGATTTTTCTCCTTACTTCCTCCTCATTGCTTACATAATTTTTTAAAAAAAGAATTATCAGCCCTGGACACAAATTTTTACTTTTATAAATTCTCATCATGCAACCAGAAGCATCTCTTTTGCAGGCTAAACTCCTGACCCAGCCACCCCCAATGTGAACCCACGCTGCAGTAACTGAACGCCTTCCCCACGTTCCTATACAGCCAAACCACCTCCTCACGTCGAAAACCAAAAACCCCCAAAACCAAACAAAAAAAGCAAACACTAGAAAACTACTCTGCTTCAAGATGCAAAAGAAGCAGTTAATTTATTCCAAAATTGGAAGAGGAAAACAGTTTACGATACAAAATGACTGAATCATTGAAGTGCCAACTGAAATACTGATACCATCAATTTGATTCTAAAATCTCCTCTGGTGCAGGAGAATCCAAGAAGGAAGGTCAGCAGCTACCAAATGGGTAACATGAGATGGTTATCCTGGAGGCCCCTTCATCTCTTCCAGTTCCTTTATCCAAGGCATACCCGCTGACCACCTACAGTGTACCTGGGGCCATGCTGGGGATTCGAAGCCCAGTGATGAACAAAACTAGACCCTTGCCTTAATGAGCTTACATCATCACCTAATTCTGGCTGCTCTTACCTCAAGCCTGGATACAGTTACATGGAATATCCCTTGAGATTGACCACCTAGCCCACAATAAATTATCCAGGAACAAAAGAAAGGGCTGTCAAGAACACAACTGGCCTGCACATCAGGGGTGCTGAGTTCAACCCCAGGCTCTTACGCGGGGCCCAAATCTCCCAGCCACTCAGAGCCTCAGTTCTCCAACCGAAACAATCAGGAAGTGAGTCAGCTGAATGTCTTAGAAAGCTCAAAGTTCCATTCTTCTGGGGGCACACGCTCCTTTGTACTCCGCATTTTCATTGGCTTCAAACTAAGCTATAAACAGAGACTTCAACCAGCAATGTATTGTATATTTAAAAGGTGCTTAGGGAGTAAATCTTACCAGAGATTCTCATCACAAGAGAAAAAATGTGTAACTACGGGAGGTGATTGATGTTAACTAAACTGATGGCAGTGATGATTTCACAAAATACATGTATATCAAGTCATTACATTATATGTGGATGATATCTCAGCAAAATTGGGGGCCGGAGAGGGGGGACACTAAGCCAGAAACCAGAAAGCATGGGAAGGACATAGGGCACTCTCCTGCCCACAAAAGCTAACACCTGTCCAGAAGGAAAGAGGTGGAAGGAAGCAAGGAGTTGTGACTATAATCTCCATGGGAAGGTTTTGGGGTCTCACAATCCTGGGTTCAAATCCTGCCTCTGATTTTTAATTAAATGTACGTCAGGGCACCTGGGTGGCTCAGTTGGTTAAGTGTCTGACTATTGATCTTAGGTCAGGTCTTAATCTCAGGGTCATGAGTGTAATTCCTGCATGGGGCTCCACACTGGGGGGAAGCCTAATTAAATATACATATATATTAAATGTATGTCTTTGAGCAAGAGACTCAACTCTACAAGGATCAGTTTCCCCATCTGAAAAGTGGCACCTATGAAACTTAACTCACAGGTCAGTCAAGATGATCTTTGCGAGGCACTCCGTACCACTCCAAACACACAGAGGGGCTCATACATTTTAACCAAACTAAAATGATAAGTTAACAAGAATAGTACATACTGGAAGCCCCTGCCAAGCCTGAATCTTGTTCAGTTTTCTGTTTCCAGCACCTGGCATAGGTCAGTCACATAGAAGGTGCTTAGTAAAATAAATAAATGTTAACACTGATTAACTCATACTGATTAGAAGCTCTGATTGGCAATTATGTACATATGATTAATTAAAAGTGAGAACACAGATCGGTTATTACTTTATAAATACAGCTTGTTTGGGGGGAGTATCTTTCAAAATGCAAAGTAAAATGATGATGAAAAGGTCACAGGCTCTGGGACACGCCAACAAAACCAACCTCCCACGTGGCTTCTGAGATCAGCAGAGGCAAAAGCCAGATGCCTGAGTCATGGCCCAGCCATGCGGCAGCGGGGACCAGTTGGAAGCATGCACTGTCCCAGTAACTGTCCCAACTGAGCTCTTCATTCATTGAACAAACAGTTCAAAAGGTCCTTTGAGTAACTCCGTGGTGCCCTTTGGCAGAAGAGAGGCAAACAGAGCCGACGCCGAGAGCAGAAGACGTGAGAACCCTGCTCCAGAGAAAGTGCTCCAAGGAGAAAATGAAAGAGAATCAATTCAGGGAAACGAGCAAGCCCATTAACTATTCCATGCAAGACCACAGGACTGTTGTCCAAAAGCAAAGTCCCAATATAGCAACAGAAAATGTCAGCCTTCATTTAGGCAACTGCCACAACACACACACACACACACGCACACACACACACACACACACACACACACGCACACACACACACACACATCTACATGCCCATACACTTAGTCCAAGAAGGTAGAAATGACTCTAAAATCCAGAGCCCACTTTGAATCACAGTGAGCTGTTATAATCTCTTTATTATGATGAGCAAGGGGTGATGCCATGGTTCTCTGGAACTAGGTCAGGCACCAATTGGTAGTCAACTCCACAGACCTAAAAGATTTAATGAGGAGGAGATGAGACAAAGACGGAAGATGGAAATAGTGCCCCAAGCACGTGTCCCCAGCCTCCACAGTCTGGCAGCGGGGCCCAGTCCACGCTATTTCTCTCAGAGGGACCAGAACAAACTCTCAGAAACTCCTAAGATAGGCTCAACGGTCCATGCCAGGCTGCTGAGCCATGGCTCTGGAAGCAGCGACCAAGCCGGAATGGAATTAAAAGCAGCCCCTGAATGGGATGGAGATGGACCTGAGTGCGAGCGCAGGAACGGCAAATGCGCACCCGGGAACAGAGGGCTAGAACCCAGGCAAGACAAATAAAACCACACCGCCAGACCGAACGCTGTGTCCCCAAGAGCCAGTGCACGTTGCTGGGATCTCTCTGTCACCATCCCCGTGCCTCGTCTGGGCTAGGCGGTGTGTCTGGCACCTGCCTCAGGCTGGCAGATGGAGAAGCCAGGCTTGTTAAATCCAGTGCCTACTCACTCCACCGTCACGAAGGTCACCGAGCAGCTGTTGCTGCCTCTGGTCTTCCTTGAGAGGCAGGATCCAGGATGACAATAGGCCGTACCCAAAAGCCTGCTTTCTTCTTTGATCTTAGAGCATCTCCTGGGAGAACAGCAGATGCTGTGGGGCCTTGAGAGGGTACAGCCCTGCTTTGTCCCAGACAGCCCAGAGCAGCGGCCTCCCAGGACAGCCAGAGGGGCGGCCCGCTCCCTAGCACTGCTGACAGGCCTGTGAATGAGCCACTGTGGTGAGACACACACCCACTGCTAATGAGTCCCACACGGACAGCAGCCCAGAGGCCCATGCAGGGACTGCCTCACAGCCCGCAGATCAGAAGCGAAGACAGGGACAGGGCGGGACCAAAGTCACCCACCTGCGCTCCCAGGTGTTCCGGGCCCAGCAGCGAGGATTCTGAGATACGTGTCTTCCCTAGAACTGACAGCCTCTTCTCCCCTCCCCTCCTGGCCCAGTTAAAAAGAAAACTGCAGCGGCAATTTCATGGATATTTCTCAAAGGCAGCTACCATCACGGATCAACTCTCATTTCATTGTTTTAAAGAGCATTTTAACATAAAAAATATAAAAGGGGCAGATTTTCGGAATTAAAAAAACTTGGCAACCTAATACCCATTGAAGAAAAAAGTGTGCATAAATTTGCTTCAGAACTTCGAATATCATGTAAATTCATTTTACACTATTCTACTGCAGATTGTAAGGAGGGAAGACTCTGGCGGCAAGTTGTCTGGATCAGACGTCTACCTCCTTCTACCCTTAGACAAGTTATCTCACTTCTGGGTGCACTTCCATCTCCTCATTACTAAAATGGGAGATTAAAACAGTACCTCCCTCCTACATTTCTTGTAAAAATTAAAGAAGTTAATGCTTGTAACACACTTAGCATCTAGCAAGCCCTCGATAAATGCCACCTGCTTTGATCATTACCATCATCATTAGCATGAGGTATGTTTGACGGCTGAACTGAACTTGGAGCTTAAACGTTCAGGTTATAAACCAACATGCCTTGTGTACAATCACGGTTGTTGAAAATCCAATAATAGAAATAGAGGGATGCAGATCGAAATGGAAACAACTCCATGCAATTTCACCTGCTGAAAATTTAGACTATTGAGAGAAAAGGGAACACTAAAGCTCCCAGACCTCCTCCAGTAGATTCTTCTGCCCTCTCCCCATCAAGGAACCAGAAAGGAGAAGACTGCAGATCTCCCAGTACCTTAAAAACAAACAAAAACAAAAACAAAAACAAAAAACAAAAAAAACCAACAACAAAAAACAAAGACAAACAAAAAAAACCCTCAAAATTTATTTTTAAAATATTGCATTAAATACCGATTATGCTGATGATTGCCTTATTGGGCGCTCTTAAATTTTGGACCCGGAATGACTCACTCACCTCATATTGGCCTTGGTCCTGGCTGGGAGGAAAGTCCTCCTCTTTTCCAGCATTCCTTAGAGAGTCTGCTCCCACTCTTAGGTCACTGGGGGGCCTTATCAAAGTACAGATTCTGCTCCAGCTGGGGTCCTGCATCTCCAGGTGATGCCCAGTGCCCAGGTGATGCCCAAGAGACTGCTGAGCCTTGCCACACTGGCAAGAAGAAGCAAACACCTGAGTTTCATTTTGGTGTGTCCCTTTAATGTCCTGGTTGTTTGCAGACAACCCAGAAACTGTTTTCATTATTCATGGGAACTGCTGTTGTTAAATCCCCAGCTAAGTCCTTGGACCCAGAGGCAGGGAACATTTGTTGTTTTGTTTTGTTCTAAATCAAACAACTAGAATAAAGCAAATACCCATTGACTCCCAGGGAGTGCCCTTTGGGGAGTTCATTTAACTTTCTGTTTCCCTTGTTCCTCTGCCTGGCTGTGAGAGCTGGGGCAGGAACGTCACAGAGGATGGGGCTGTGCACTGGTTACCACTGCAAAAACACCCAGGCTCCAGAAGAAACAAGTTTTGGGGAATAAAACAGCTCTGGTTCAAAACACCTGAATCACCCATCTTCTGTGGTCATTTAGTGAAACTCCAAGGGACAACCAAGTGCACAGAGCTTTGGACTTTAGGGACCTGAGGTTCGGGTGAAGGTTCCATCACTTACTAGCTGTGCTACCTCAGGCAAGTGACTTCATCTCTCTGAACCTTGGTTTCTCTATCTGGAATGTGATCCTAATGGTTTCTACCTTACAGGATCGTTGCTCTGAGACAATCCATACTGACTTATGTAAGATACATCGAAAATAACTCTTCCCAAAGTCCAAAAAAGGCACTAGAGAAGTTAAGCATTAATAAGAAGCTCCCACGATGGTTCCTTGTTTGTAATTTTCCCTCCTATTTCCAAGTCCAAGCCTTTCTTAGAATTTGTGTGTGTGTTCAAATGGGTATTTTTCTTTATAAACGTTTTCTGATTATTGTACCGAATGCTGCAAAAATTATTAGGGAATGAGTAAATCCTCTTCCATCCTTGGGTGGAAGAAATGGTTAATATTTTTTTATTAAAATGCATATCCTGGGCACCTGGGTGGCTCTGTGGGTTAAAGCCTCTGCTTTCGGCTCGGGTCATGATCCCTGGGTCCTGGGATCGAGCCCCGCATCGGGCTCTCTGCTCAGCGGGGAGCCTGCTTCCTCCTCTCTCTCTGCCTGCCTCTCTGCCTACTTGTGATCTCTGTCTGTCAAATAAATAAATAAAATCTTTGAAAAAAATAAATAAAATGCATAGCCTTAGGGGTATTCTTAGAAAGGGACTGAGCATCCCTGTAGATGTGCACACGTGTGCAGCCTCGCCCTCTCCTCCCTTGCAACCCACCGCCCATGCCCTCCACATGCAGAATCCTAGCTTGGGTGGGTGGTAATCTGCTGAACTCGCCACGACCTGGGGGTGAGCTTTGCCAGACGGCTCTGCTGGAGAGATAAAGGGAAGGGGGAAGAGGGCTGAACAAAATGGCTATCAGCCAGGCCTTGAATTTTCACTGTGGTAGGGGCAGAACATCAGACAGGCTTGCTTATCTCTGAAAGAGAAATAACCACTCGCGCAGAGAATCACAAGAATCCACATATGACAGTGGCTTCTTAGACAACGCTGTCTGAAAGCCCTCTCCCCACTCTCCATGTGGGGCAGGGGGGACTCTTCATCAAATCCCACTTACAGGACATCTGCGCCATTGCCCATGTAAACAAGCCCCTCGGCTCCTATTCAAGCATTGTTGCAAATTTTCCTCTTCTGGACACTATTGCTCCAGGCTGTGGGCCACTGCAAAGAACCCTTCTTCCTCTAGGGATTTCTCTGTCTAAACAGGATTTATGATGATCCCTTGGCAAGGATCTTTGAATCACTGCCTTTCACAGGATAGCAAAAGAGTATTTCGGGAGAATCTACCTCGAACAAGCAATGCATCCCTGGAGATTTATCTGTTCTGACGACATGGGCACAGCCCGATACTCCCAGGATGTTGTCCCTGGACAAGGAATCGCTGCCACAAGGCCAGTGTAGACGAAGTGGCACTGAATGGATTAGCTGTGTGACCTCGGAGCAGCTGTTGAACCTCTCTGAATAAGCTGTCTCTAAGCTGTCACTTCTATAAAATGGAGACGATTAGGTCTTATTCTTGGGGCTGTCATGAAAGTTGGTTTAAAGAAAGGTCCCTAAGGAGGGTGAAATGCTGTTGTAAGTAAGATAATTCATATGTACAAACATATGATGCATGAACAATAACAGTTCTTTTCCCAAAGTCCCAAAGTAGCACCTAGGAAGTTGGACATTAATAAGCTCCAGGGATGAACCCTTATTTATAATCATCCCCCTTCTGTGTCATCAAGCACCTCATGTACCCTGCGCCTGGTTTATGGGTGGGACTCAACACACAGGACCTCTGATTTTTGTTAAAGGAGGTGTGAGAAGAAAGAAGTGGGACTGACGGCGACTGCCTAGAGCTCTGCATCGGGGAAGGGCTAGGAGTCTCTGGTCCCAGGTAGAAGGCAATTAGTGGCCCAGTGCCTCTGACAGTCTGCAAAAGAGCTCCGTTCCCCTGAGAGATAGAGTAATTGTGTTTCAGCAAAAGGAACACAAATCCTGCCTCACCACTCCAGCACTTGTTAAGCTCAAATTTCGTTTGTACCAATTCTCGACAATTTTCTTTGATTTATCTCCTACAAACCCCTCTTCCAATTCCTGCATCCCAGCTTGAAAGGCCTGGCTGTCTTTGCTTGTTCTTTTCTCTTTCACAGGGTGACGCCGGCAAACGGAAAAAGAAAACCCTCCCTCTCTGAGGCTCGCTGAGCTGCTTCTTCACCTGGAGAAGCCATCAATAACCTCCATCAATGGCTCCCAGCCTGCAAAAATAGAGGACGGCTGGAGAAAAAGTCAGAGACAGGAACAGCTCTCGCTGATCCAGCCCATCCCGGGGATATGTGGTGTTTCTAATCCTATAGACACCTGGAAAGAGTTCTGGTGCCCCCCATTTTTTCTGAGGGACAGCTGAGACTTTTGAGTCTAAGCAACCTGGTAACAGGCACAAAGGGAATTCTCGGACATAAATGGAACCCAGACCCTCCAGACTGTGCAGCACACTTCTCACTGTGCTGCGTTATTTCTCAGTGGGGAAAAGTCCCGGAGGCGTTCATGTCTAAGCAAATACTCCGTGCAAAGGTCACCATGAAGTAAACACGCCAGCAGGTGTAAACTCCGACTACCTTTCCAACCTCCGAACACCTGGAAATCACTTAATCTCTCTAAATGTCAGTTTTTCTTATTTGAGGAAAAAAATGGGTATAAGCATTTTTATCAATGATTACGCATGGATAAAATGAGATGATGGAGCAAAGAGTCTGGCAGCACATAGAATCTCATTGCAGATGTGTATCCTCCTCTCTTGGCTCCAGAAAAAAAAATATATATATATACGTATATATATATTTTTTATTATAAGGCAGAAAAGTCAAGATTTAATGTAAAAAGAATAATTTGAATAATGGAAATGAGGATATTGCCCAGTCTAATTATATAAGCGGTAGTCTAATGCAAAAGCACAATGACAATTGAGAAAAGACAAAAGAAAAAAGAAAATTTACAAAGGCTACGTCTCACCCACATACTCTCCTAACATGTTCCGCGTAGTCAAGACAAGGCAGAAGCGAATTATGAGATACCTTAAGAGGAACTCTGCAGGTTTTACAATCAACACAATATGCTTAAAGGAGGAAATCCTTTTAAATTAAATATTAAGCCATTACACAGCTACAGAACTCAGCCATATCAAGTTCCACAAATATTTGATGGGATGTATAAAAGAGCTTTAACATCACAGAGCTTGCTATTCTGTTCATCCTCAAGACTTTGCAGCATCTTACCTCTGCCTATCAAGGATAAAGTGGACTCTTTTCAGATACTTTTGCTTCAATTTACGTTAGCCAGAAACGCATCTGTACGTTCCCTGTGTGCTTAACACCCATGATAGCTTCGTTCACAGATACAGAAACACGGCGATGTTTCGTTTAAGTGTTTCCGAAGCAGAAAGTGGCAATTATGATGATTCTCTGATTCTCAGACTGTGATCACTTGCTCTAGCCTTCCCTCCCCCACCCCCAGGAGATCCATTAGGACTGGAAGCAAATTATGGCACGGTTCGTTCATTCTTCTGCACATTTCTTTCTTATACGTATCCGGACAATAGATGAAAAGTCAGACCACTCTCCCTGATGCTGAGAGTGAAATCTAGAGAGCTAAATCTGCGATGGTCTTTGTCCTCAAGACTTCACAGTTTCTTGCTCTCCCTCTGCTGTTTTCCTGCGTAGAAAAACAGTCCGCAGGTCACTACTGGTGTGTCAGCCTGTGTGTATTTATTGAGCTCCCAACCTCTGTCCTATGCTTGACACATGTGATGCATTAATGTTCCCAGGGGCAGCAGACACACTTAACGTATCAGTAGTGATAAACCATCTCCAGTATTAGCATCAGTGAAAACACTACTTCGTGTTATGCCATTACCCTAAGAAAGGCATAGAATCCCCAAGGAAACATGGATTTCCCTATTTAAACACAGTTGGAGAAAAAAAAAAAAAATCTCCCATCATGCTGGGAGAAACTGATGTTTTGTTTTGTTTTCCAGAAACTTTTTACAATGGTGTTATCCATCTCAAAATAGAAATAATTCTAGTCTAATAGGCATTTGGATAAATAAGTCATCAAGCATTTATCAGGTGCTGCTTTCTGCTGAACTTTGCATCGTCGTGAAGCGGGTAAGACAGAGAGGTTCCTGGGGGACGGGGGGGATCCTGGAATCAGCAACTCAGACTGAGTGCAGCTCCTCATTGCACAGGGCGGGGTGGGGGGAGGGAGCTGAAGGAACCAAGCAGAACTAACACCATTTGGGGAACTGGGGGCAGAGGCTTCGCTAGAACTCAGAGCTGCTGACTGCCTGACCTCAAGCAATGTAGTCACTAGCCTAAGCAATGATCTCAAAATGAATACCGGCTTGGAAGGGAAAAGTGACATCAGCCCAGCGTAATATGCCTGTGCTTATTCCTGAAAAATTAAGAATGCTCCGGTCATGTGAAGTTGCAGATAATGTCATCAACTCTATGAATGTTGACAAAGCCTTCCATGCATGGAGACATTGTGAAATTTCTTCAGGCAGCGACTATTAACGAGCATGCCCTGTATACCAGGAGCTGGGCTCTAATGACATATACGATAAATCTCGCTGTCTGCATGAAGCTTATAATTTCATTAGTGATTACTAATAGATAACAAATAGGAAGGAACAGCTATTATAGGAAGTTGATCAGAAAACCCTCTCCGACAGATTTATTCAAGGGTGGGAAGCCTTGAAGGACAGGAAAGAATGAACCCTAAGAAAAAAATAGTATTTGTAAATATGTAATTTTTTTCCCACCATAGTTTTCTTTGAATTTTATCATAGAGGAAACATCAGTTTTGCCCCAAGATGCTTCCTGAATATCTATTTGTATATATATTTACATGTATGCTTTGACATTGATACTTGAAGTGAAATCTATCTCACCCTGTGTATGAGGCATCCATGTATTTGTGTGTCTGTGTTTCCAATCAGCATTCAGCCGTGAGTCTCCCAGATTCTGTGATTAGGTTTTGATGCTTAAACTCCTTAGCATGGCCTGAAAATGGAAAGCCCTTCACCTTGCTCGATTCAGCTGAGCCCACTGCCCTGCCGAGTGCACGGTCCAGTCACACCAGATCAATCTCATCCCTTCACCCTGCCAGGTATGTTTATGTTATGTTTATGCCATCATTTGCACAGTGCGAAACAGAATGACCTTCTTTCCCTTAACCATGAGGCAAATCTTATCTCAGTCATTAAAACCCATCTCTTCTTTCTGGCTTTCTCTGCCTGACTCGTCAAGTGGAATTAATTGATCAATCTCCTGGAAACCTTTCTTTGCTTTTTATAATTCCGACTGCACATTTTGTTACGATTACCCATACAATTCTTAGGTCTTATTTATTGATATTTTCCTAATTACCAGATAATGCATACTTGGTGTCAAAATTTTGGGAAATGAAATGCTTAAATGAGAAAATAAACATTTCCTCCCACTATTTTTCTCTTGTTTTTACACCATAGAGATCTTTCTTCTATTGCTTCTAACTTTGCCACTACTAAACATTCTTTAGGGATCCTACTTTTCATGGTAGCATAATGGCTGTCAGATGTACCACAACCTAAATAACCATTCAGTCCCCAACTATTGGGCTACTTGGTAGTTTAAAAATTTCTAGTATAAGTAACAATGCAGCAAACTTAATTGTACACTAATCTCTGTCCATAAACCCGCTCATTCTCTTAAAATGGTTGCTTAGAAGCAAAATTGCTGGGTCCAAAGGGGTGAGATTTTAACCTCTATGTAAATTTTGCAGATCAATTCCAGGAGAGATATTTTAATTCACACAGCCCACCAACATGGTAATAGAATGTCCATTAACTTCTCCCTGTCCCCACATGGTAATAATCCCTCTACCCACAGATATTTTATTTTATTTATTTATTTTTTTACAGGTAAAAAGGCAACATTGTCTGAATTTCTCTTTCTTTGAATAGTAACACAGTTGAATTCCTCACGAGGCAATGGGATTTTTCTCATCCCTTTATAAGAGTTCTTTATTCAAATACTAGAATACTTCTTTAGGTCTTATTTCTTTTGAGTATCTCCCAGATGTGCTCTTTAGTCATAATTTTGCTTATGGTATTTTTGATATACAAAAGTTGGAAGTTTAATTTGTCCATTCTTTTCTCTGTGATTTTTTTTCCCCTTAATGATTGTTTCTTTGCTTGCCTGGCTTCCTGATGTACCATGACCTTCATTAGGACAGGTGTCCTACTTTATTCATCTTTGTATCTACAGCATTTTATGGAATGGCAGGACCCGGGATAGAATTATCACTCAGTAAATCCTTGCCAGATTGCAGTGCATTGTATTTTCTTACTACAGCAACCTCTCAAATGATTTGCTTTTATATATTAAAATGCACATATTTATAATTTATATATATTGAATATAGTTAATATTGGATAATACTGCAGATATATACCTCTCTATATTCAAAATTTCAATATTTCTTTTAAATATTTAAATTGATCCATCAAGCCACATATTCTGAAAATGGGTATAAAAATTTAATGGTATTCCAAGGATGAGCTGTTCTGTGTAGTGGTAATGACAGAATGGCTTTCACACAAGAGAGGTAGGATCTGCTGTTGATTGCAATGCAACAGAGCCTATCAAATGGTGGGTTACTTTGGTTATCTATCACTATAGAATATGATTGGTCAGTATCAAAACCCAGAACACCCCAAAGGGAGCCTGAATATTTTTTTTTGTATTCTTTGAACCATAGAGACATCAATATCACTCAAAAATCTTTACCCTGAATATATTCTGAAACAAAAGGTATTGATTTCAAATAGCTATGTACTCTACAGACGTGTTCTGAAAGCCACTGAAAACATAGATGTGACTTGTGGTGAAACAAAGAATGGATTCAAGGAAAGGTCCTACAAAACCTATACAGAGAGGGAGGGGAGCAAAGGAAAGAGAAGCTGCTGACAACCCACTCGAGTCCATGTCCTGTGCCTAGTGCTTCTCCAGTGTTACCACTTTCCATTTCAGCCGGGGCTCGCCTAAATAACAGTCTCTCACCTTCCCCACCCCTTAGAGTAAACTCCAGAGCTGCTGGTCCATCCACATCCTTTTCAAGAGAGTTCAGCTTTCTGAGTTACATTAGGTATACTCCTCCCAATGGCACCCTGATATCTGGCCAGGTAGGGGACTCACCTGAGTTCTGTCTCCCCAGGTGCTAACTAGGACTCTCACTTTAACAAGTGATTGCTATGTAGAGAGGAAGAAAGGATGGGGCCAGGACCTGAGCCCGGTCCATGGTGCTGTACAGCCCATATGACAGGGTAGACTGGGGAGTCCCTCATCATAAGAGGGGAACAGCTGGTTAGAAAAACAGGGCCAAGCAGTGTCTGAGCACAGGTGAGGAACATGCAGACCACGACCCTGGATGGTCAGGGAAGCTGAAATGGATGCCTGACATACCACTCCCCCACCCCCACCCCCAGTAGAGCCAACGTCATGGCTCTACTCTTTCTTGCCCCAACTCAAATGTGAAATGCAAAGTCCAGATTGAATTGAATTCCAGGAGAAACAAGGCCCTCTGGGATGAAGGAATTCTTTGCTAATAAACTTCTGGTATCATCTGCTTATATCCATTAATTTAGTCATTCATTCATTCATTCATTCAAAGATTAACACTCAATTAAAGGCAGAATGCTTAGAAAATAATAGAAAGGATTTTGGCATCAGGAAGGTCTGAGTTTCAGTCTAGAGTCAACCCACATCAGCTTGGAAATTTTTGACAGGCCACTTAACCTCTGTAAGCCTCATTTTCTTTACCTGTACAACTGGATATGGACACTGCAGGTAGATCAAATGAGAAGACACACAAGGGGCCCTACATGGTAGAGGACGGCACACGGTGAGTATTTCTTTAATAGAAGCTACTATTATAACAGGAAAGAGAGTTGGAAGTGTGTATTGAACATGTCTCCCATGGGCACTGTTTCCAAATGTCTCGATCCTTAAAAACAATTCTGTGGACCTTACTTTTTCTATTTTGACAGTGAAGCCACTGAAGCCCAAAAACTTGAATTACCCAGCAGATAGTTTTCAGATTTAGAGTTTGGGTCCAGGTCTGTCTCACTGCAAAGCCAGTGCTTTTTCCAAGGTGCCAGGATGTCTGGTTCAAATCTAGGCAGTGAAATGAAGGAAAAATGAGAGACAATCTTGCTTTCCTCAGTCACTGACTAGTGGGAGAGAAGGGACATGGGAATCCACTATAACCCTTTATTATCCCCCACCTGGTAAGTTTCATACACAGCCTGAATAGTCCAGGAGTGACAGACTCCATAAAATGGGGCCAAGGAGCCACACTAGTCCTGACTCATTTGAAAAGTTGGGTCTTAAAAGCTGAGAAGAGTATCTCTCTGCAGGGCAAGAACGGAAAAGGCTGGCTGTTAGATTAAAGATATCCTAGGAAAAGGGGAAACTTTCACCACTCAAACCATACTGGAAACCAAATCATGGCTGAGGCAGGCTTCCCTTGATACCAATATTCTGACAACTCAACAGTGAAGGGCTCACAGAACTGGTGGTTCTGTGACCTGTGCGCTGTAACCCCTTAGAAGGATCTAGGCACTGGGCATCAGTGGTGGCTAACACCGCAAAAAAGAGAAATCGCTGACATAATGGGCCTCCAGAGGGACATGCACACCACCTTTAGGAAGCAGTCTTAGTGATGAATAAATAAAGCAAATACAAAAATTGAATCTGAATCTGAACTGATTAATTAAGACTCTTATGCAGGATCCAGTTTCAGAAAATTAAAAGGATGGAAGGAAACTCTACAGCAATGGTTCTCTGTTAGAGGCGATTTTAGCCCCTTGGGGATATTTGGGAGTGTCTGGAGACTTTTTTGGTTGTCATGACTGGGCATCTAGTGCATACAGACTAGGGAGGCTGCTAGAAAACCTACAAGGCACAAAACTGCCACAACAAAAAAAAAATTATCCTTCTCAAAATGTCAACAGTGCTGAGGTTGAGAAACCCTTATTATAGGATAAATTATTCCATTTCTTCAATGACAGGGGTGAGGGACACTTAAAGATTAAAAAAACTCCAAAGGTCTCTCTGAAGATAAAAAAAGAAAAACAGGCAAGAATAAATTATAGTGTTTGGAGCTGCTGTACACACTGGCAATGGGGAGGTGAGGGAAATGTTCAGGTTCATTCAGAGGAAAGGCCCTGGGAGGGTTTCGGGCGTGTCTGGCAAGCTTCTACCTCCTGGCTGGGGGGGACGTGGGGGGGGGAGGGGAATAACGTACTCAGCTGCACAATTGTTTTTATGTGCTTTCTGTATTATATCTAACAAGAACATAGTTTAAAATACTATTAGCAACAAAATAAAAAGCATCTCTCTCCTCACTTTGGCTAGGAGTTAATTAGCTTATAGCTATTGCATTAAAAAAAAAGGTTCCTGATTCATCTAAGTTCATAATTTACTTTCCTGTGTTTTCCGCAGGTGCTTCAAAAAATTATTTCTAACCTTGCCCATCCCTGTTGCTTATTGCTAGAGATTACCAGCCAGAGTCACACGGAGGTTAAAACAGCATGGCGGAATAATTAAGCAGAGGAGCCCCAAAGTCAGATAACCCGAGTTGTCACCCAGTGCCACTGTAGTCAATTTACTCCAGCTCTCTCAGCTAGAGGTGCTGCTTCTGTAAAATGAGATAAGTAACTCGTCCTTCCTCATTGGGTTTGTTGAGAATATTAGCCGAAGATCGTACCACTGGATTCTGAAACTAGCTTGCATAATTGCTTACGTAATCTATTCATCAAGAGCTGAACAGGTGCTAAAACCAGTCCCAGAGCCTGGGGATCCACAGAGGCCACTCTCCATCCTTTCGTCTTTCATAGGAAAACCTCAGATTCTGTAGCTGCAGAGATACACTAAGTTCTGGTTTATGGCTGAAACTCACCACTTTGAGGCATGACAATTACTCTCAATTTAAAACGAGGGAACTAGAGGTTGAGAGACTACAATGCATATCCATGGTTACATGTCTTACAACATTCTTGGGGCATTTGCTGATTACCAGGCCCTCAACATGCCACTTTCCTTCCAGTGCCTCATTTAATGCTCCAAATCGCTCTGTGAAACTATCATTATACTCTTTCTGGAATACGAAAAGTGAAGTTCCCAGATAATCTTTAGCTTTCCCAAAAGCCACACAGCTGGTGAATGTCAAAACCAAGATTCAACCGAACTAGCTTTAACGCAGGAGCCTGTCATCCAGTTTAAAGCCCAGTAGGTCTTGTCATGCTATTTTGATGCTGCTTTTAAAAGACCAAACCATTATCTCCCTGGTAGGACCATTACCTGTTTTAAAGGCATCATTTGCCTGGGACATGGATTAAAAAATCTCTTCTGGATTTCCAGATCTCTCAGTATGTGAGATTCTCTAAAAGGAACTGTAGTCTGAAGGAAAGAACCATCTCATCCTTTATAGAAAACGGGAAGGTGAATGACCTAGTCTAAGTGAAGGCACGCGGCTAGCCAGCACTGGAGACTGAAAACCAACCCTTGAGACCAGCGGTTCTCAAGATTTACAAACCATGCGAATCACCAGCCGGCTTCCTCAAACCACGCCAGGTGTTTCTGATTCAGAAAGTCACAGGGTGGGTCTCTCAAAATGCATTTCTGTTTTTTTTTTAAAGATTTATTTATTTATTTGACAGAGAGAGATCACAAGTAGGCAGAGAGGCAGGCAGAGAGAGAGAAGGAAGCAGGCTCCCCGCAGAGCAGAGAGCCTGATGCGGGGCTCGATCCTAGGACCCCGAGATCATGACCTGAGCCGAAGGCAGAGGCTTAACCCACTGAGCCACCCAGGCGCCCCTCTGAAAATGCATGTGTAACAACAGCCCTAGGTGATGTCTGATGCTGCAGGTCAAGGGAGCACAGCCTGAATGTCAAGTCTAGACTCCTGTTGGCTCTGGGATATTAGGGTGGCTCTTCACTCTTGCTGCAGCGAATTCACGAGCCTCTGCCAAGAAAACTGTTAAGAAGTAAAGAATGGGAGTGAGGGTGGAGGCTTTCTGAAAAGGAAAGTAAGCTAACGCAACACTTGTCAATCTTTAGCATGCTTCCCCGTCACTTGGAAGCCTGTTATAAATGCCACTTCTCAGATCCCACCTGCAGCTGCGCGGGCCTGGGCGAAGGCCGTGGATGCTTCGTTTGAAAGAAGGAGGCCCCCAGGTAACGTGGATACAGATGGTGTGCAGACCACCCCTTACAAAACCTTGTAACACACAGACAAGTCCTGAGCATGAAAGGAGATATGTCCCACGACCCCTGGCTTTGAAAGCCAGGGTTCTGTCTAGAGATTGGGTATCCCACAGAATAGTATATGCTTAGATATTCCACAACAGACCGTAAGAGAGAGAAAGTGCATTAATTTTTTTTTTCATGGAAACATCTAAGTCAAATATTCGACTTTAGGATCTTCAGAGTGAATTTTAAATGAGAAAAAATGAGATCATTTGAGATGAAAGAAAATCCTAGACCAGCATACTCTGGAATCTTTCGATTTAGAGCAGCCTTCAGAGTTAGGTGTGAATTGGAAATGTCCCAGAAGATAGGTACTGGGTAATCAGAGCGATTACATTTTGCACCTGACACAGTATCTCTTCCTCCAACAACGACAGCACTGTAGCTGGAGCAATTTCGATGTCTTAATCACTTTCCCTTTCTTTCAGAAACCAGGGAATTTAGTCTAATTCTTCATATCTTCCCTTAGGAATTATGAAGTGTCAGCTACCATAGACACTAGGCAAGTGACTTTGTATAAGAAATGTTTGCTTTAATTCAGAGGGCTGTGTAATTGTGTTAACAAGTGGCAGGAAACACTTCTGCATCCTGGACTGGAACCGAGGGCCTGACCATGCGAAGGTATCGAGCAGTGAGGGCTGGATTATTTTTTATTTTATTTTATCTATTTATTTGACAGACAGAGATCACAAGTAGGCAGAGAGGCAGGCAGAGAGAGAGGGAGGGAAGCAGGCTCCCTGCTGAGCAGAGAACTGGATGTGGGGTTCGATCCCAGGACCCTGGGATCATGACCTGAGCCGAAGGCAGAGGCTTAACCCACTGAGCCACGCAGGTGCCCCTGAGGGCTGGATTATTAACGCCAATCATCCACCACATGCGGCCGTAGTGTGCAAATTCTGTATTCCAAGCTCTTAACACTTTGATTCCAGAGGATAGAAATGATGGAAATGAACAACCCCGCTGCTGGCTAAGCGTGAAGAAATTTAGAGTTTATGTAAATCGTTGGCATGAGGTGGATTGTTTCTGACGCAGCCTGTTCCACACTGTCCTCAGGGTTGACCCACAATCACCATGACGGAGAGAACGAACGTTGGTGAATTTCACCAATCCTGTTTAATTGGATCCTTCTGTGAGGTAAGGACAATCTTGGACTACTATTCAGTCTCCTAGAAAGTGTGCAGTGCCATCTTTTCACATAGCCACGATATCTGGGTGTGAGGTCTCCTCACTTTGACACTGATTAATGCCCTTTTTCCTGATTTTTAGTAGTAATTAATCCTCAAGGAAGAACATTTTGAAAATGTAGTAATTAATCCTCAAGGAAGAACATTTTGAAAATGTAGTTTTAAATAAACTGCAGAAAGCCGACTGACTACATAAACAAATGACAGGATAATGTATGGACAATCTTATCACCCTATCATAACTATCATTAGTGACCATGCTGATTTATTACCTTCTAATTACTTTAACCATTCAAAAAATGTCAAAGGAGAGATTGTGATTTACACGCAATTTTTTTATCACGCACCTGATGATAGATACTGCAAGTGTTTTTCCCTATTATTGAGACTTTTCTTCCTAAATCTGATGAATGACTTCTCAAATGTAGGTTGTATGATTGATTGAACTGTCACTATTTAAAGATCTTCTCGGAGGGGTAGTCCTTGAGCATGTTTTTATGTTTAATTCCAATAAATTAAAAAATGTGAAGAGTCATTTTTAATAGCTTTATTGAGGTACAATTTACATACTGTAAGAAATCACCTGGAAGAACACGTTTTCGTGATTCAATCTTTGTGTTTCTGAGTGTTTCCTAGGCTAGATACCCAGGGTAAAACGACAAAGACAAAGGGTCAGAAAATGGTTCGATTCAAGAAAAGCATTGCCAAATGCCCTCGGGTATTGATTTATAATCCCATCAGCAAGGTATTAGAGCACTCATCTCATTCCACTCTGGTCAGCATGAACATTAGTATTGTTATTCAAGGTTCTGTCACTTTTAATGAAAAAATCAAGATGTCATCATATAGTTCAAAAATGGAAACTGCATTTAAGAATTTTCATTTTCACTTTTGATGCACCTTGGCTGTGTTTGTCCTTTCATTCTGCCTAGTTAAGGTAACGTATTCTTCAAATGGCCTTCCCTTATTGAAATTCTTGGTAAAAAATAAGGCTAAAAGTGACAGTATAAGCCAGTTGCATGCAGCCCAAGTAACGGCCTTCCCTAAGCTAAGAAAGCTGGACTCCCAACACCGGGATCCCAGTCATGAGCAATATTACTCCAGCTAAGGATTTCACATCTCAAGGCATCACGTTCCTCATCACTGAAAACATAGTTGAGACAGAAGATGATCAAACAAAGGCTGTACACACTTAACCAGACAACTAACACACCTCCAGGTCACTTTTTGAGACAAGGGTTTCACTTTCAAGAAGGTATGTTACCGGGACGCCTGGGTGGCTCAGTTGAGCGGCTGCCTTCGGCTCAGGTCATGATCCCAGCATCCTGGGATCGAGTCCCACATCGGGCTCCTTGCTTGGCAGGGAGCCTGCTTCTCCCTCTGCCTCTGCCTGCCACTCTGCCTGTGCTCGGTCTCTCTCTCTCCCTCTCTCTCTGACAAATTAAAAAAAAAAAAATTAAAAAAAAATATATATATAAAAAAAAAAAGAAGGTATGTTACCTTGATTTAACAGACACCTCGAATCAAGTCCTTCGCAGAAGTCAGAGTTCGCTTTCAAAGTGGTGTCTGTCTGGGCATACCAAACAATTAAGCAACACAGTGTTTTCATAATACAAAAATGATTTCTAAATGTTCCTCTACCTTCTCCTTCCAATCGCCTTTCTAGAAACTTGTTCTTAAAACTATCAAAGAATGGTAAAATAACTAAGTATGCACGAATGACTCTCATGACTTAGTCCATTCTCCTGAGGCATGCTGTGACTTTAAAAAAATGAAGGATTTGTAACTGTTATCAGCACTTCATGTAACTTTTGATTCAAGTAACAAATAGCATTTCAGCTCTATGTATTCATTATGCCACTAAATTGCAAAGGAAAGAAGCCAATTCTAATGAATCGTAACCATAGTTTCTTTTGCGTATTACATATTAGAAGTGGGTAGCACTTTAAATTATGGTACACAAAACAGCATATAATTAATTCTGAATACAAGATAATGTATTCTTGCTAAATACGAGTTATTTTAAAATCTCTTAATGAAGAACTAAGCATATGCTGTGCTGCACGGTGCAAGTGTTTAGCATATGCCGTTAGAGCCAACATTTTGCATTTATTATTATATTTATTTTCAATAATAATATATTATTTTAAGTGAACACAAAAAAACTTAATCACTAACATTCCAAATGTGGAAAATATATGCAAATTATAGGAAACTTTTTGGCTTCCCATAAGTTGTCACTAAATAACTTTTTGATGACATGGTACGATTGCAATTTGCAACAGAATGAGAAAAATGGAAGACTGTTACTTTTAAATCGCAGAACATATGCACAATGAATTTTAAAATTCAGATACGGAGAGAAACATTTCTGTTCGGAAAATTGACATGTTCTGAGTTCTCACGGAATAGTAGAGCTTAAATCCCAGACTTCAAGTTCCACCTGATTTGGCATCAGGTTTATCATTTCCTTTCTGACATTGTGCTTCCACTATTCAAAGAATATATCCTGAACGTTCTACACTCTTACAATGACCATACTGTAGCTTTGAACTGAGCATGAGCCCTATCCCTCCTTCTGCTTCCTACATCCTGTCATCACCATCACCACCATCACCACCATCACAAGCCAAACGACAACAAATCTTCAGCCAAATTCTTTTTAGTCTTATTCTCCCCATCTGCACTGTGATGATGCTTAATGTCCCCTCTAAACCAGTCACATGACCATGGGCAAATCACCCCTCATCATCTTTAAGTCTTTAGAGCTCTCAGCCATGAAATGACTCTGCTAAGGTCCTTTTTATTTCCAAAAGACCTTCCGTCCTTTTCCGTAGCTCTTCCTGAGTGCCAGCAGAAATACACAACAAAACCAGGTTTTCTAAACTCACATATGATTTCTATTCTTGTTTCATTTAAATGTCGAGAGAAAAAAAAAACAAAACAAAAAATTGTGGACAGTAAAAATGAATTGCAGCATCACAAAAGCTTCGAATTAAAGACAAAATGTAAAGTTTATTTTTAAATTCAAGGTTTAGCTTCGACTCCAGAGGAACAATAACTAATTCATCAGAAACAGACTGAACTAGAAGGAACAGCTCTTCCATTCTTCATCAAATACCCCCAGATCTGCAACAGTTTTTGATGTGCTTCTTTCTCAAGTACGAATGTGTGGTAATGAAAAATAAAAAAAGAATAAAATTTAAAACTAAACTAAAATAATTAATCATACCATCCCTCCATGATTGCTATTTCAGAATCATACCCTTCCATCCTCTGCTGTGTGTGGAGAAAGTTGAAATCACACTGAATAGATAAATCAGTGGCTTACTTTGCACCTCTTAACATTTTATCCTAAGCATATGTCCATGTAGCAACAGATTCTTTGTTATTATGTCCAGTGACAATTATAGTCCATCATAAAAACATACCACATTTATTTAACCAATCTCTTTTGTTAGATATTTAAGAATTCTTCTCCTTTCTTTTCTTTCTTTCTTTCTTTCCTATGCTGAATACTTGATGCATGTAATTATTTTAACATTTTAAGATATTTCTTTAGTATTAATTACAAAAAAAGTGAGATGAATATTGTAAAATATTCAGCAGAAATGTCAGCAGAAATTATATTATTTCAAAATAATTTTGGTGGTTTATTTTTCACCTAAACACCCATCCTTAGCATTTTTTGTGAACTGCTTCATACTTATTCAAACCAGCCCCATTACCAATGTCCTGAATTATCCTGAATCCTTCCCACCACCACTGTTACCATGGAAGAGAGATATTTATTTCTATATGCTTCTTCTCCCTCCAGGCTAGGCTTCTCTTCAGGAAGAGTCTAGATAATTAAACACCCTAGTCTCAGCTCTTTGCTTAAGGTCAGGCACCTAGTAGGTGCTCAGCAAACATTCATTCATTCTCCTGCTCTAGTTGTATAAAGATCCTTCTCTATTCACTTTCCTTTATTTATACCTCACACATTCCACACACAAAAAATTTAAGACAGGAAACCTTCTCCTAAAGCCATTCTGTCTTCCACTGCTAATGCTGAGATGGATTTGCAAAGGATAAAGCTGTTCTTTCAGACGTCATTTTAACTGTTTACTCTGTAAGAATAAAGAGGAAGATCAAATAATGTCACCTCCTCAGAGAAATATTCCTGAGGGAATGACCCATTTCACCTCTCTTTAGCAAGAAAGACCCATTTCACCTCTTTTTCTGTTATGCAACTCTGTTTATTTCCTTACAACTACTCCAACCTGAGACTGTCCCGTCATGGACAGTCTGGGATGTCTGCGATGGGACAGTCTACCTCTTCCAACAGAACGCTCACAGATGGCTGGGTTGGGCCTTTTCACTCAGAAGTCCCTATTCCGCAGCACTGTAAATGGTACACTGTAGTCCCTCAGAACTGGAAACGTTCTTAAAGGTCACCAAGTTTAACTTCATTACTTAAAAAAAAAAAAATATATATATATATATATGTAAACAGATGTCCCAAGAGGGATAGTTATTTGTTCAAAGTTTATGTAAAATGACAGAATCTGGATGTGAATCTTTCAATTTCCGACTCCCAGGCCAGGGTTCCTACTAAGCTGCCTAATGATAGCCATCGCTGAGCCCAGAGCAGAGAAGGAGGCCCTCACTCCCACTGAGCCCACAGAGAAAACAATGCTTTGAACCCAACTGATAGGGTCTCTCTTCTTTGTCTTTGGCACGGTCCAACCCCTATCTAAGTATAATGATATCTTTATGCAGCCATAGACACATCAACCTTAGTAAAGAGGGGCAGCTATTACTATCCTCTTCCTACTGATAGAGACACCTGGGATACAGGAGCTAAGGAACATGGCCAAAGCCACGTGACAAAGCCCAGACCAGGTGCCAGGTGTCCATTCACCAAGTCCAAAGGTGCATTTCTGAATTCTCTTGTAACAGTTCAGATCACAGATCTCATTCATGCACAGACCCATGAACCTCGATTTTGCAGTGGACAGTTGTTTCTTCTCACCTTGAGAGAAGGTAATTAGAAGGAAAGAAATAAATGAAAAGAATCCTGTGTTCATGTCATTTCTGTAGTGATGTGATGTATCTTTTATAGAGTCATCAAACTTCCAGTAATGACAGCAGCAAACTGTTTCTCTTTTATCAAGAGTTCATGGGAGATTAAAGGCCAAAACCCATCTCAGATGCTGTACCTGCTCAGTATTTACTTCTGAGGCCCTAAGACTCTTCAAAGCCCAGTGACCCACTCCCAGGTACGTGAACACTGAGACCGAGGAAAACGGTCTTGTCTGAAGCTACTACAGGAAGCAATTGACAGGTGCCCAGAACTCAGGGCTTCTCAGTGTCTTTGAGCGTAGTGCGGTTCTGGAACATTCAGCAGCTCTGGTTCACTGGGTTATTATTTTTCTATTTGTAGTCCATATCACCTTGACTCCTTCTGGCAGAAAGCCATGGAGAACACAGAGAGGAAGGCAGGGGAGAGTCTGAGCTGAGACGTGACCCTACAAATCCCGTGGCAATGTCACTAAGATTCTTGACCACTGAGCTGGACAGGTGTACTTGGGTTCCTATTTGAACTAAGCAACCCTAGAGATGCACCTATATATCTATCTATCCATATATAACCATATGTAAGTACACATGCACCATGTGCATGTGTAGCTTTTTGGTTTGGGTTGGGTAATTGTTAAAGGCACTGGTCTCTTTATAAGGCTCTTTGGGAGAAATGCTACTGGCCTCAATGTCAAAAAATATTTTGTCTCACCTGGACACTACTGTATTATTATTTTGTGGTGGTTGTATAACTCTTGGTGTTTCTTCAGTTGCTTGGTTACTAGGAAACAGTGCTCTGTGTCATAAATTATGGTGTGCTCTTCAGGGAAGTCCCTTGTTCTATCTTTCAACCTTACTTAATTTTCCTTCATCCTAATTTCTTTAAAACTTTCTTTTGTTGAAATCTTATCACATTGCTGATATTTCCGAAGGCTACTTCAACACCTCCTGAGAACTGCAAAGGCCATAAATAAATGGACAAGTAAATAGGCCATAGTGTTTGAACTCTTCACATGGCCAACCACTGGGAATCCAATCACCTTTCTCCTGGCACTCTGCCCAGACCTTTAGTAAAACCCTAACAAATAGTAATTCCTTATGAAGGAAGAGTTGGTCCTAACATCCATCCAAAGGAACATATATTCAAAGACAGTTTTCTAGCTAATTAATTTGGCTTTCATTATTCAACATTCAAGAGGCCTTTTTAATGTTTCTAAATGTGTATACATTATAGCCTGTATCAGAACACATTGAAATTACCAATTTAATCATATCCTTCTCCTCCAGACTATTAGGACTTTGAAGGTAAGGACTATGATAGCTTTACCTCTGTGTGCCTGGTACTTACCACGGTGGCTCTTACATGGTAGATATTTTGTTGGATATATGGATGTTGCTAAAGTAACCACAGCACCAATGTGTGCGTGTCTGTACATATATGCATATATATTTATACATCCATGCACCTATATTACCACTCACTCACTGCGTGTGTCTCCAGCAAATCTCCCCAGAACATGCAAGGCAGTCTATTACTGTCATCTCTAGTGCAATTAAGTAATATACACTTTCACAGAGCTCTTACAGAGCAGAGCTGGGGTGTTAGTCCCCATCTGCCTTACTCCCAGCTCTTTCCAGTCTGCGGCATTTCTTCTCAGTGTGATGTCATGGCGAGGCTCAAGACCAAATCATAAGTAATGGGTTGACCACAAAGATGTCTCTAGGGGCACCTGGGTGGCTCAGTGGTTTAAGCCTCTGCCTTCGGCTTGGGTCATGATTTCAGGGTCCTGGGATTGAGCCACACATTGGGCTCTCTGCTTGGCAGGGAGCCTGCTTCCCCCTCTCTCTCAGCCTGCCTCTCTGCCCATTTGTGATCTCTCTCTGTCACTTTGTCAAAAGAAAAGAAAAGAAAAGAAAAGAAAAGAAAAGAAAAAAGAAAGGAAAAGAAAAGAAAGATGTCTTGAAATACAGAGAATAGATGAGATATAGCGAGATGGGATGGGCCAACCATATCCTCATGCTGTTCAGAGAAATAGTGTAGTTTACATTAATTCACACTCATACTTTCTAAGAACTGAACTACACCATCTAAAATAATTCCTGGCTTCAAAAAAATTATACTCACTGTGCATGGTGATCAGCTTTATGTGTAGACTTGGTTAGGTGATAGTCCCATTATACCAACATTAATTGGGATATTTTGTAGATGTTGTTAAAGTCTACAACGCAGTTTACTTTAAGTAAACATTATTCTCGATAGTCTGGGTGGGCGTGACTCAACCAACTGGAAACCCTTCTGAGCAGAAGTGAATTTACTCTAACAAAGAGAAAAGTCCACCTGTGGACGGCAGCTACGGCTCCCATCCTCAGGCTCCCGTCTGTCCTTCCTGCCCACCTGTCCTGTGGACCTCCGATGTGCCTTGCCAACCCTCCCAATGGCTTGAGCCAGTTCACCTTCCAATAAATCTCCTAATATACGTGTATCCTCCTCGTTCTGTTACCCTCAGTGTACCCCGACTGATAGACGATGTGTACATTGGCATTTACGGATAGGAAACTCCAGACAACTTCATACTCCAGGGAATGGAAGAGGTTCGGCAACCTCCTGATAGCAGCCAGGAATGCATTTGAACTCCCCTGAGTGACAGTCTTCTTACTTATGTCCACAGGTCAAATTTCAGCTGGTTCAATAACAAGAACACGATGCTTTCCAGTTTGCATATTTTTTACAAGTTCTCGGAAAAAATAATTCATAGTAGTTTATTACAAAGCCATTGTTGCAGAAGATCATATCAATGCTATCTCTGTAAAGCCTCTTTTCATTAATGCCTTTATCTGGTTGTTCTACACAAAAAGCATCTTAGTTATGGAGAGAAATATGTGTCAGTTTTCAAATTACGATTTTTGCGCTGGAGAAGTGATATTAGGCAACAGAATATACTGGTGTAAAGAGAAAGGTTCTGGTTTCTTGGGTTCTTAAATGAATGACTCTGGACAGATTGGTTTCTATGAGCCTCAGTTTCCTCAACTGTGAAAGAAAGATATAATCTACCATACAAGTTTCTATGAATGGTGCTTGCTATGGCCCTTCAAAAATTAATCTTTCAGATTGATCTCCATTCTCTAGGGCAGGGCTTCTGAATGTCAGCACTAATGGGCCAGATAATTATTTGGGCGGGGCAGGGCGTGCTGCTCTGTGTATTATTCTAGGATGTTTAGCTGCATCCGTGGCCTCTCTCACTAGATACCAGTAGCACACCCCTACCCCGCGGTGACAACCAAAGATGCCTCAGATCTTGACAAATGCCCCCGGTGGAAAAATCATCCCAGGCTGATAACCCCTGCTCTCTAGGAGTATAAATATTACTATTACTTTTTTTTTTGCTTTTGCTTTTTAAATTTTTCTTAAAAATTTAAATAAAAAATAGATATAGAAGAGCATAGTTCTGTGTATTTTTACGAAGGGATCATGACCGTGTTATCAGCCCTATAACAAGGAACAAAACACTGAGAGCTCCCCCCCACTCACAGGAAGCCCCTGAGAAGCTCTCTTTTTGTAACTACTGGGGGACTTTCGGTCTGTGAAATTGAGGCATAAATTTTAAATCATAAGAGGACATTCAGAATATGAGTCTGTATACTGGTTTCCTATGTGATTTTTCCCATGTAACAAAGCTGTGCTAGAATAATAATCTAACCAGAAATCATCACAAGGTAGCAGGTGAGCCACCCAAACCCCAAGGAGGATTGTTTGGAATATTGGTAGAAGAGTGGCAGCCCTTATGGTTTTTTCCTTCCAACCTGAAAACTCAGCTTGTCTGACTCAATGGAGAAAAGAAATTTTGTCAAAAGAGATCAAATGAAGAAGAGAGGGCCAGGAGATGGGGCAAAGCAGCAGCTGGAAGAACCAACCTGGCCAACGCGGTATCTTCAGAGAATCTGAGAAATGCAGTGCATCCCCAGGTGCCATGACATTCTTCTTGTTATGCCTAAGTTCCCTGGACACGAGGCAGTGGCAGTCAAATGTACTAGAGCTGACGTATCCTCAGATGTTCTGTAAGACAACTTTGGTCGTCCAGTTACACAAGATACTGAAGTCCTACTCAGATAGCAAGAAAATATCGAGGCAGCAGGCCAGAATGACACGCTCTCTCTGGATAGATAACACTCATGCTGTTGGGCATTTACTAAATGGCCCTCATTCAGCTGGGAGCTGCTGGAAAATTGGCACTCGGTCTTTTCATTTTTACTATCCCCTAGAGCATCTCTTTTGGGCATAGGCTATGGTAAGTGCTTATCTAATGCCTATCAGTTGAGAAAAGAAATTTGTGTAATAGAAAGTGCACCTCACTAGGAGTTAAAAGTGTTGATGCCCTATTCTTGATGCCACTATCATCATGTCATGAGATTTTAGGGGTAATCCTTAAATCTCTCTAAATATCAGCACCTAAATCTGTTTAAAAATGTAAAATGAATATCAAATGTAAATGAATCAAATGCCCCTCAAAGTCACTTTGAAAGCTTTGATTCTAAAGGATGTATTGAGCAGAATTCCCAACATTATAGAAATGGCTTAAAACCATCTATTTTCTCATTCACTCATTTATACGTTCAGTAACTTACTCTTTTACTCAACCATCCTTGGGTACTGTGAATTGCGAGATGGTATCATGGTTTAGGCTTCATGGAATCCACAGCCGCTGAGAACCAACACATAGACAGCTGTACCAAAATGAACCCTAAACTGCAAGATGACATGCGTCTCTTCTCCCAGAGAGAGGAAAGAGCCCAAATGCAGACATATGTGGACTAAAACACAGTAAAGGTTTAGGGAGGCCAAATACCATTTCATTGATCCATTCATGTGTCCGTCTATCCAATAACAATTCTGAGCTTCTGTGTGTTAACGGGGTCTTGTGTTCTGTTCCAACCTCACTGTCAACCACAAGGATGAACACATGGCCCAAGTTGGGTCCTTATGAGTATTCACAGGAGAGAGAAAATGGCCTCAGAAATGGGCATGAGGCTGCCTCAGTCCTTCCTTGGAATTTTCTGATATGGAGACAGAGGGACAGCTCTTTCCTGCTTCTGCAAACCTCAAGTATAAACATGTTCTGAGACACCGGTGGTCGTCATGTCATTTATTTTATTTTTTAATTAAATATTATTTATTTAATTAATTTTAATATTTAAATAATTATTTAATATTTTAATAAATAATATAAATATATAATAATAAATATATTCATTTATATAAATATATTTATATATTATATATTATAATATAAATATATTATAATATAAATATATTATATAATATAAATATATTATATAAATAAATATAAATAAAAAATATAAATATAAATATAAATAATAAATAAAATAATTTATAAATATTTAAATAATTAATACTTATTTAATAAATTAAATTTTATTAAATAAAAAATATTTTAAAAATATTTTATTTTATTTTTTTATTTTATTGGGAGGGGAAACCTCACGATAGCAACAGGGTCTGAGACTAACACTCAAAGAGAAGCAGAGATAAGGAGATGAAGAGATCAGCATGTGGAAACGCAGGACAGATTTCTCAAGACTATGAAGCCCTGTATCTAGTCCAGCCAGAAGGTAGACCTCTCATGAACTTCCCAATCACACAGCCCAAAACTTCTCCTTTCTCTCAAACTCTTCTGAGCTAGATGTCTGTGACCTGTAGCCACTGCAACCTGCTATGTGCCACATATTAAAGAAGCCGTAAGTGTTGGAGCTAAAGGAGGTCAGGGGGCTCTGATCAAAGGCAGGAAGCAAGGAAGAAAGAGAAGGATGAATCTTCAACGTCGCAAGCGAAATGACAAAGGATGAAACCAGGACAATAGCAAAAGCAGAAAAATGGCCATATTGTGAGAGGAGTCAGAAAACAAATCAATAGTAATTGGCCATAGACGAGACGTGAGGTCTCAGAAATGAGGCCCCTTGAGACTTACGTTTGTATTTTCATTTGCCTGTGCTTGGCTACCTTGGTGGATAACGTTGATATCACTGGCATATGAAATACAGGGAAATGATCATATTTAAAGGTTTGCTAAGTTAAGTTTGGAATGTGGTCTGGGGATTCGCCAGTGTTAGGGCAGGAGATGAAACTATGAAGTCTGTGAATCATCCCAGTGAAAAAGCGTGATAGGAGAGAAGGTGTCTGGAATAAAATACTAAAGGAAAAAGCACTAAGAATCTCCAATATTTGACAGAAAAGGCTGAGACGGGTGTCCAACTGAGGTAACTCAGAAAAAAGTTTCTCTTTTTCTGAGACAGAGAAGCATCTTAAGAAAAACTAAGAGACTGAATTTGGGGGAGGTTGAAGTGAGAGGACAACCAGAGGGATCTCCCACCAGAGTGGCATTTATCAGGAGACCCAAGATGGGTAGACAAATTGCTATTTTTTTAAATATTTTTATTTTTATTTATTTGACAGACAGATCACAAGTAGGCAGAGAGGCAGGCAGAGAGAGAAGTAGGGGAAGCAGGCTCCCCGCTGAGCAGAGAGCCCAATGCGGGGCTCGATCCCATGATCCCTGGGACCATGACCTGAGCCGAAGGCAGAGGCTTTAACCCACTGAGCCACCCAGGCGCCCCGACAAATTGTTATATTTAACGCCCCCTAAGAAAAGTCCTTCCACGGACAGCCTATATCTCCTATCAATGGATTTAATGTAAATATCTCTTCCTGAGATGGATGTTTCATCACTTTTTTTTGTTGTTGTTTTTGGGTCACAAGTGAAAATCTGATCAATTTCCCCCGCAAAGCATCCGTCAGATGTGTGGGGGCTATATTCAATTAGGCGTCATCCCCAAGCTTTTATCCATTAACCAAAGGAATTATGTTCTAATAATTTTATCTGTTCCAACCATTTACTTATACAAGCTTGTTCTACACATTCACTGATTCCTCAGAACCCCCGAGAGATGCACACTACTTTCCTAATACATTCTCACTGAGGAGGACTTTCCCTGGAATAAAGGCAATGAAAGCCCACCAGGAGACCTGGGTGTGAACAAGCAGGTGTCATGACATAGAGGCCCAGATTCTGCTCTTGGAAGAGTCCTGAACTCACCTGTGATGCTGGTCAAGGTCCTTTCCCTCTTTGGGGCTCACTTTCAACTTTAGGGGATCCAACTCTCAGAATAGTTACCGGGGTTTCCTGTCATCACTTACAAAAAGTGTCAGCCATGATACTAACACCTTGTCCTCTTTTTTCCCTCCCTCATCTTTCCCTTCCTTGCCATTTTTTTTTTTTTAGATTTTATGTATTTATTTGACAGAGAGAGAGAGAGAGAGAGAGAGAAGACACAAGCAGGGGGAATGGGAGAGGGAGAAGCAGGCTTCCCCCTGAGTAGGAAGCCCAATGTGGGCCTCTATCCCAGGACCCTTGGATCATGACCTGAACCAAGGACACCGCCTAACGACTGAACCACCCAGGTGCCCCCTCCCTTGTCATTTTTATTCCTCTTTTATTTTTCTTTTTCCTTCTTCTTTCTTTCCTTCCTAGTCATCACTTTGTAGGCCCCAATAATGGTAAATATCTTCACAATCGTCTTCCCCATATGTACCAGCAATCCTCAGCTGGGATGGACAGAGACAGTGACTGTCATTTTCAAATGTCAGTTACTTCCTAATACATCACATTGTCATGTGTAAAGGACTTCTTACTTCATCAGTAAAAGATCACACTTACCACTGAAAAATATATTGTTCATTTGTTTATATTTTATTTTATACTCCCTCAAACTAAACTATAAGGTCTGAGTGGAAGCTGTCTACCGTGACCACCCTTCTATCTCCAGCCTAATTATTTTATCAGTGTCCCATGCATATTTGCTTAGTGGATGGATGGAGGGACAACAAAGTTTTAGTGTTATATATTTTGCTTCAGGGCCATCTCTACTCACAGGTGTCCCACATATGAAAGTCAGGTTGCCAGGTCTGAAGCTTATGTCCATGTTAGCTCACTCGGACCTTTGAAAGACATGATTATCTCTGATTGTTGATAAGAATGACCCTGTTGTTGTCATCCCCTTTCTGTGGGCCCTTCTGTTAGATCCAGCTTTGGGAGATTCAGATAAGCTGCAATGAACCTAAGAAGGTGGTTCCTGCTGCTGTGGTTAAGAAGGTCCTGAAAGGGATGCCTGGGTGGCTCAGTTGGTTGGGCAGCTGCCTTCGCCTCAGGTCATGATCCCAGTGTCCTGGGATCGAGTCCCACATCGGGCTCCTTGCTCGGCAGGAAGCCTGCTTCTCCCTCTGCCTCTGCCTGCCACTCTGTCTGCCTGTGCTCGCTCTCTCTCTCTCCCTCTCTCTCTGACAAATAAATAAATTTTAAAAAAAAATTAAAAATATTAAAAAAAAAAAAAAGAAGGTCCTGAGACTGGGGCACCTGGGTGGCTCAGTCAGTGAGGCATCCCACTCTTGATTTCGGCTCAGCTCATGATCTTGGGGCTCTGGAATCGAGCCCTGCACTGGGCTCTGTGCTCAGCTCAGAGTTGGCTACAGAGTCTCTTTCTCCCTCTGCTCTTCCCTCTTCCTTCTCTCCAAAATAAATAAGTCTTTTAAAAAATCGTTCATTGTATAAATCGTCCTTAGAAAAAGCATGACTTGCAGTATCTACACAGTCTCTAACTAGGGGCAGGTGGCTACTGAGAACTTGAAATGTGCCTCGCCCCAACTGAGATGTGTTACTCATACACACATACAGGATTTCAAAGACTTCGTATAAAAAAAGAATGAGAAATAGCACATTAATAATTTTATATTGATTGCATGTCATAATATTTTGGATATATTGGCTTAAGTAAACTGCATCATTAACGTCACCTATTTCCTTTTTACTTTTTTAACTGGACTACTAGAAAAGTTAAAATGGCATATATGGCTCACAGCTAAGGCTTGTGTCCCATGTCTCAAGGACATTTGCTTGAAGAGCTATCCTCCTGGAATTTCAATTATAAACATGTAAAAGCTTAAAAACAAAGGATTTGTTGGAGAAAATTGAGTTCTTAATATCTTCACAGTTATGCAAATATGATTCATCCTGGGAAAGAGACCACTATTTATGTCAATTTCTTTAAAAGAAAAGCATGAAATCTTCACAAGTGATGGAAAACTAGTTTCCATCAAATCCAGGGGAGGCCTGGGGCACCTGAGTGGCTCAGTCCATTGAGCGTCTGACTCCTGATTTTGGCTCAGGTCATGGTCTCTAGGTTGTGGGATTGAGCCCGCCTCAGGCTCTGATCAGCTTGTCCCTCTCCCTCTGCTCCCCTCCTTCCCTCTGCTCATGCATTCTTCTCTTTCTAAAATAAATAAATCTTAAAAAAAAAAAAAAAAAGGAAGGGAGAGGTTTTGGTGTGGAAGAGAGAAACGATAGAAAAACAATAGCTTAGTAAACTTGAGTGGAAGGAACAGAGCGGACCAAATGGGTTTGGAGCCATTGAACTTGGATACGAAGTCCATGCTGTCACTCCTGGCTCTATAACCAGGGTAAGATGTGCAAACTCACTGCACCTTCGCTTCCTCTCTGCAGAGCAGAAGTAAAAATACATGTCTCACTCACAGGGTTGTCGCTGACATTTATCAAGTACTCACTTGGCTTTGCACATGTCCTTGTCATGCCAGTGGTGCCGATAAGGAAACTGGAGCAAAAAGAACTCATATAGATGCCCAGCCACACTGCTCAAAACCAGTGGTGGTGGAATCTGAAAGCTTTTAGTCTGAACCCCTTCAGCTCTTGAACTTTTAATCACTCAGATCAGGTTTCACGGCTGTCATGAGACCTGAGTGAGACTGAATTTTTATAAAGGGATTTTTAAAAAGATTTATTTATTTATTTGAGAGAGAGAGTGAGCAAGTGAGCAAGTTGGGGGAGGGGCAGAGGAAGAGGGACAATCTCTAGCAGACACCCCAGTGAGCGCAGAGCAGGCCTTGAGGCTCCATCCCAGGACCCTGAGATCGTGCTGGAGCTGAAGTCAAGAGTCAGCTGCTTACCTGACTGAGCCACCCAGCTGCCCCTGAGACAGTGAATTTAAAGCACACGCCAAAGCCACGGGAAACATCCACGTCTATTGTTGAAAGACACAACAGAGCGCTGGCAGAATATAGTGTTCAAGTCATTCTGTGCCCCCTCAGCTCAAAAGAAAGACCCAAACAGGTGAAGAGGAACCTAAGTGGACTTGGGAAACTCTGATGTATTGGTAGAATCCTGGAGCCTGGAAGAATTGTGGAGTGTTCTGGGGAAATAGATTCAAAAGTTCCCCTATGAAATATGAAGTCAAAAGGATTCTGGACTCATAGATAACTAAATGGCTTAAAATCAGTTCCTACAGGCTCCATATATGGAATCGCTTCTATGTTTTCTTCCCAGTGCTTCCTCACACTCTGTTGGATTTCTGGGCCCACCTATGTGGACCTAGCCTCAAGTCACATTATCTTTCATTTAAGGTAAAGCATAAATTTCATAGAGATTGAACTATTTACATAAAGCATTTTTGGGGGGTGCCTGGGTGGCTCAGTGGGTTAAGCCTCTGCCTTCGGCTCAGGTCGTGATCTCAGGGTCCTGGGATCGAGCCCCACATGGGCTCTCTGCTCAGTGGGAGCCTGTTTCCCCTTCTTTCTCTGCCTACCTCTCTGCCTACTTGTGATCTCCCGCTGTCAAATAAATAAAATTTAAAAAAAAAAAAGCATTTTTGGTTTGGTTTTGGTTTTGTAAGGAGAGCCCAGCAGGGCATTGGGAATGAGACAGAGGCAAGAGCCAAGTCATCGTGAAGATTACGGAATATCCCTAACCAGCTGAGCCATGGCAAGGAATGTTCCCTAGGAGTTTCCCAAGGGGTGTACCTGGGTCCAGCCGGCCGGATGACTTCCATCTACACATCCCCACAACACAAGGTCACTTCACAGAGTAATAGTCACATCTCAGTAACTATCCAACCTAGCACCTCTGTAATAGGCTTGATTATTTTTGACAAACTCATTTCTTGTCCAATTTGACATGAAAATTAAAGTTGTATTAGCACAATGCGTGCCACGTGAATGGCATCCTCAATGCTCTCCTGTAGCAGACCCAACTGAGCCTCGAAAAGGGACTCAACAATACAGGTAAAGTTAGTTTCCAAAATAGCTCTGTTTTGCATCTGAATCAGCTGTGCGGGGAAGGCACGCTCCGTGGGCTAAGCTGATACCATCAATGTACCTTTCTCGGAAGGAAACCATCTTCAGAGAAAATGTTAATCAAATCATTTCCCATGCAAATGTAAAAATAGGGGAAACAATACTGGAGATAGTATCAATATTTTCAACATTAAGCAAAGACAGGCAATCCTTGAAGAGTGAGGCTATTTCCATGAATTTAATCAATTCACATTCTTATCCACAAAGCTTTTCTTACTTGCCTTTGTTTTTACAACCACTAATTTAAATGAGTCAGGGGACAGGTTTTGGAGGCTCTTGGCCAGAACCAGGAAATAAGTCCTGAGTTCCCAACAGCCTATCATCAATTTGGTTTTCATTGTCCAAGTAAAAATCTGAACCCCAGGAGCTGGGTTAAGAAGAGAATAATACACGGGACGCCTGGGTGGCTCAGTTGGTTGGACGACTGCCTTCGGCTCAGGTCATGATCCCGGAGACCTGGGATCAAGTCCCGCATCGGGCTCCCAGCTCCGCGGGGAGTCCCTCTGACCTTCTCCTCGCTCATGCTCTCTCACTGCCTCTCACTGCCTCTCTCTCATATAAATAAATAAAATCTTTAAAAAAAAAAAAAAGAAGAGAATAATACACGTATTCTCTGGGTCAGGCTGGATAGCAAGAGTTGTTTTTGTTTCCTTCCTTCCCTTCTTCCCTCACTCCCTCCCTCCCTCCTCCTCTTTTTTTTTTTTCTTTCTTTCTTCCTTCCTTCCTTCCTTTCCAGACTTGAGCCTGGACAAGGGAAGTAACTTTCCATCTCTTGTCTCACAGTGATTTGGTTAAAAAAGAAGGAATGGGTAAAGGATAGATCAAGGTGATATAGAAATGAAACTACTCCCAGCATATTAGAGAAGATAAAGAAATACTAAGCACAAAGTCCCCACGGCCTTTGTCTCTCTGAACAAGACTTTGTCATGTTGGTGTTTGCAATTTCATTTGCTCTTAAGTTCTAGCTTAGACTGACAAATTTGCAGCCTCTTATATTCCCATGTAGGTAATTCTTTTATCTCTCAGAAGCCTGGGTCCTTATTCATATGCATCGGTACAGATACAATGTGACTCTCTTCTCTCACCTTTTCCATACATTGTACCAGGTCATGGTGTCACATGACAGGAATTGGAGAGTGCCCACTGATGGACGAAGACTGGCTTTATGGGCTTTCTCTCAACAGCCCCTAGAATCACCCCTGTAAATCCTGGGTGCAAAATAATTGTTTCAAAATGACACTACTGGGGCATCTTCATCTATGCCAGGACTGGAAAGGAACCAACATTTCAAAAGAAAACATGGATGTTAGAAGTAAAATTTGTTTTCTGTGTAACCCGTCTTTTCAAGTATTTAGGTCGTATGAGCCCATGACAGAAAACATAACACTCTGGGTCATCCTCAAATCATCCTGGATAGGGAGAAAGCCAAGAACCCATCAATCCTATTAGAAGAGCCACAGGAAAAGCTTTCTAGATTTTTCAGTCCTGAGTTCAAATCCTTTGCAACAATTTATCTGTGTGATCTTGGGGCTCCTGTTTATGAGCTCGGGAAGATGCGATCAGGTAAGCCCTGGAAGGTCAAGTGCAGGGCACTCTGTATGCACATCACCAAGTATCCATCCCCACTCCTCATTGACGATCAGTAGCAAGTCTCATGAACCCCTCAAAGTCTCTTACCTCTGTGTCCCTACAACAGAGCCGTAGAGAACGTGGAATATCTGTTCAAACCCCTGCTTGTCCACTTATAAACCGCACAACACTGGGGAGAGTTGCTTAACTCTCCTGAGTCTTGGTTTCTATGTTTTATAAATGAGCATAATTATAGCTTCCGCCTCCCTGAGGTTGTAGTGAGGACAGACTGAGGTAATTCACGGGGATCGCTGTGCAGGGTGCAGTGCAGTGTGCATACGGTGTTGGGCTCAGTGCACAACAGCGATTGTGAGAATGCTGTCCCACTCTAGTCCCTAGTCCCTGCTTCATCATCTCTGCTGTAACCCCCATCCTGCTGGCCTCCCTCTTTAGCATCTCTGTTCCTTCTCTGTTCCAGAAATCATTTAATAATGCATTCAACACATCACTCCCCTACTCCAAACCCTTCAAAGCTTCCCTAGGGGCTAGGGATTGAAGTCCAAAGCCCTGAATTTGGCATTCAGTGGACTCCACAGAGTCCTGAACTTACTACCCTGCAGGCAGACCCTGTCCACTATCACTTGTTGGCATACTGTGCTTGGGCAAACCTGGCCTGTGCTCTCACCTCCTGGTGTTTCTGTTCGCATGGCTTTCTCTAGAATGCTGAGATTTGACAGTCAAAAAGCACCTTGCCAAAAGGTTTGTGGAAGATTTGAGAGTCAGACCATTTTAGAGCTGGAAAGGACCCCAAAGGCCACTTTACAGATGAGGAAACCGAGGTTAATTGGCTTGCCCAAGGCCCAGTAGCTATCCATCAGCAACGTCAGGATGGCACTAAGCTAGTCGGCCTGGAGGGAGGGAATCACCTGGCAGCCGATTAGGGGAAATTCGTCAGCAATTGGCAGCAAACTTGCTGACAGGCGATCCTTCTCCATTCGTGAGAAATAAAGTGTTACACAGCCAGTAAGAAAAGGACACAAGGCATGACTCTCTAAGTGAAAACTGGGTGCCTCTCTGGCTTGTAATGCAAGGCACGACAGCAGTGGGACTGGTGGGGAGAGGGCAGCTGAAATAATTCCACGGGACCCATCCCTCACGTCAAAGACATAACTTCGTTGGCTGCATTAGTCTCCTGACTAATGCTCCCAAATGCACTGCTGAGATTTGCTGAAGTTGAAGATTCTTTGCAATGTTTGCTGGAGGAGCAGCGATGAATAAAACACAAGAATCACCCATGCATTATTTCGAAGGCAAGTGTGCCCAGCTTTAACTGCTACATTGCAATTTTTACTCTAAGATAATAATACTAATAGTGACACTTCATTTATATACTGCTTTTTAGGTTCCCAAGAATAATATAACAATGAAAACTGTATCTTACAGCACAGCCGTGTCCATATATGAAGTAGGTAGGGGAGCAAGCCAGTTCAAGAAGAGTCTCCCATCACTGCTGGGGTGCTTTAGGTCAAAAGGTTGTGAATTGGAATTGTTTGCAGAAATAACCTCTGATTTTTCAGCTTGGGTTTGGATTTCAAATACAGTTTTGCTGCTATTGTCAATGAAATATTTTATAAAACCTTTAAATATGTGCTTAAATATTTAAAACCTTAAAATATGCATGCTTTAATAGAGAATAGAAAGTTGATACCTACTAACACAGGTGCCCACCCAGCTTCACCTGTTCGGTTAGGCATCTGTGGTTTGTGGTCTGGATTGGTGTCCATGGTGACCAGTCAGGGAGCAGCACATGGAAATTGAAATGCATGGCTCCAAGAGTCCCAGACAGCTTGGTGATCACAGAGTCAGGTGTGGCAAGAGGTTCATCAGCCACAGAATCAAAGTCATTCTGTGTTCCACTACCTGGCCCATTAGACAGATCTGAAATTCTGAGCTTGCCCCAAAGTCTTCCCTCCCTGAAAGGTGATGCTGATTTCTTTTTCATTTTTTTTTTAAGATTTTATTTATTTATTTAACACAGAGAGATCACAAGTAGGCAGAGAGGCAGGCAGAGAGAGAGGAAGGGAAGCAGGCTCCCCGCTGAGCAGAGAGCCTGATGCGGGGCTTGATCCCAGGACCCTGGGATCATGACCTGAGCCAAAAGCAGAGGCTTTAACCCACTGAGCCACCCAGGTGCCCCTCTTTTTCATTTTTTAAAAAATGTATTTATTTGAGAGAGAGCGAGACAGAGAGACAGAGAGCAGGAGCAGGGAGGAGAGGGAGAAACAGACTCCCTGCTGAGCAGGGAGCCTGATAACTTTGGGGCTGGATCCCAGGATCCTGGGATCCTAACCTGAGGCAAAGACAGACACTTAACTGACTGAGCCACCCAGATGGGGTGATGCTGATTTCTTACAAAGGTAGGTGAGGAAAGTTGTCCTGGGATGCTATGAGGTGAACTGCAGAGACAGCTTATACCTGTGTGTCCTTCTTGCCCCAAATCGCCCAGCTATAAGCACTGACAACTGCCACGTGATCATTGTCTCGTTGGGTCAACACAGAGGCCATGCTGCCAGGACAGCGTGGGAGCTGTCCCCTCCAGAAGCTAGGATATGACTTAGGGAGACTAGCCCATTTTTATGGGGGGCATCTTTGACACTCCCGTGAATGCTTGGAGAGTTTCTATGTTTTCCTTCCTGCCTTCTCCAAGATGTTTGGCTCTGAATTTCGCATACTCCTTACTACCTGGCTGCCATTGGGTTGGGGAACCAATTTGGATTCTTGTCCCTGTATCTGGCCTTAGCTTCCTCTGGATAATATTTTTTGGGAATTTTGCATTGGCTCCTTGGCTAGCATCCATGGGCCACTTGCCCACACAACCTGCCCCGTCCCTTCCAACAGATCACTGGCCGTCCAAGTGACTAGCTGTTGTGCTATCTGCCACAGCTTCCCACAGAAATCCCACCATCTACTAAGCCGTATCAGTAGGCTTCAGCCTAGATCCTGAAATTTTGCCTACTTCTTGCCCAAATTAAACTATTCAATGTTTAATAAAGGCTCCTTCTGTTCTACCCTCACACCCTAGCATCTAATTATCAACATTCTCTTCAGCATTCAAAAGGAGCTCAAAAGCCAGATACCCCACTCAGTACTGCAGTGGGTAAGATTTCTCACAATAGGCTTGCAAAACAAGCAGGAAAATGAAGCCTTCCGGGTTTCTTAGTTCAGTGCAACAGAAACAGACTTAGGGTAGCACAATTCCTCCGGGAAGGCTAGAGAAGCAGGCTTGGAAAATGGAGAGGCATGCCAGGAGCCTAGGACAGCCAGATCCACAGACCAGCCACTTCCATGGAACAGGGGGGTGAGGACACCACAGCTGTCTCTGCTGTGACACGGGCGGTTACAGCTTTGCTCTAACGCCCCGGTGGCCCCAGAAATCAGATGCTGGTACAACCACAGCCACAACACTCGGAGTGAGTGCTTCTTGGCCAGTGGTTTTGCGTCTGTGTGCGTTCATGTCTGCATATATATAAGATACTGAATTCAGATGTAAAACACATGGGCAAGTTGGTGCTGAGTCTGTGATCTAGTTTCCAGGAGGGCCAAGGAAGCCACTCTCTGGCCCTTCAGGACTCTGGAGCAGAAGGAGGGTTCTCCTCTCTACTGAGGATCTTACTGTGAGCACAGGCGGGGACCCCACTGCTCTGCCAAGCAAACAATCAAGAAAACCAGACGACAGATATGCACGACCAGGAATGACTAACATGTAGAATAGTGTATCCTAGGCTGTTGAATCACTGAAAAGGAAGTGTCTTGTTTAATAAGATCCTGCCCCTGCTCCTGCTCCTTTTCTGGTTATTTTTACCGCTGTTGTTTTGTTTTTACCAAGCAAGGTTGGTAACGAAGCAAAGCAGCTCATAGCATGAGGCTACGAGGGACGACAGATATCCTGGACAAGGCACCAAAGATTTAAACTTCAAAACGTTTTGGGAGACGGGATCCGTGGACTGAACCTAACGATATCAAATAGAACTGAGACACCAGTGACAGCAATCCCGTTCTGTGCACTGGTTTAAGCATGTTTATGTACTAATAGTGTTTGCTACCAGAGCCCTCGTATAAGGTAGCTATTACTAACCCAGTGTTTGGATGGGGAAGAGGAGGAATGACTAAAATGATTTGCACAGCTAAGAAGTGACAAGGCCAGCGTTTGCAGCAGGGCAGTTGGACTCCAGATCCCTGCTAACAACTGCTGAAGGTGCCTGTCAAGTCTTAGGTGCACAGGGACAGGTAGGGAAATGTGACTTAACAGCAGCACATAAGGAAAAACAAATAAACAAACAAACTGTGGAGCGTAAGTCCTCTGGGTGACGTGACTGGCAATAAAAGCTAATGTGATGTAGCCTCGGGCTGCAATAAAAGAAGCCTGGGGAAAGGAGGGGATAGTCTAGTGTCTAGCTGCCTGGAATTTTGTCTTCAGTCCTACCCTCCCCGGAGGGCTGAAGCAAACGTGAATGAGGTGTTCACACTGGAGATGTGAAGACCGGGGAGAAGGCATCCTGGAAGACAGTAAATACTGGGTAATGAATGTGGAAGAACTCCATCCATTCTGCATGGCATCAAAGGCTTGTATCAAACAATGTGACCTCTGGAGAGACAGTTTGGCTCCATAGAAGGAAGTCCTTCTAATAGGAAAGTTCTCCATGCCTAGATGATTTGCACTAGGGGTTATGCACTCTATATCACTAAGGATGCCCCACCATCATCAGTACCCAGTAGTCACAAATGCCTTCCTTCCCCAGACCATCCTTGATCACCGCACTGCTTGGGACTCATCAGCCCTGTGGCCCCATTTATTTGTACTTCCTTTGCCGCACTTAATGTTTGCAGCCTTGAACGTAGTATGTTCTGTACCACTGGTATAGCAGCTCCCTGAGGGAAGGCCTTAGGACTTGACTATTTCTATGTGCCCAGCCCAGAGCTTTTCATTAAAGTAGGTGGCAAAGAAATGGGTTTGGAATCAAGTTGAAGCCACACCCTGCCAGTGAGCCCTGTGAACGCTTGCCAGAGGTAGCAAGATAAGATGCTACTCTACTTTGTTGTTGAGGCAAACATGGGATGGAGATATTAATGATAGTGACTACAAGGTAGGACAGACCTGAAGGCCAAGGTCAAATGGTACAGTTTTCAAAATATTATCAAATGACATTGGATTGGTTGACTATGACTTCCAAACACAGATTCACATAAAGTCCCATTTATAGCCGTCATAACTTAACTGCCTAATGACATAACAGGTTATATCTTTCTGTGGATGGATGGATAGATAGACAGATAGACAGGAAGATAGATAATGGACCTAGTGATAGGTTTAAATAAAAATCAGACCACCAGTAAACCTAGTCTAAAAAAAAAACAAAACAATTTGCATGTAGACACTGCTAAGAGACTGAATTAAGAGCCAAGATTGCCCAGTTCTTGCTTTATCTGCCCTAAATGACCATGTGATCTTAGGCAAGTCTTGGCTCCTCTCTGGGTCCCTGGACCCTCATCTCTAACTGAAGGTTGGCCGGAATAGCTGATAAATCCAATGATGTCACATATCTGATTCCTTCTTGGTAAAGTAGAATGTCTACTCCTCAGTCAGGAAGTAGTAGGTCCAAGTTCTCTGTCACTTATTTCAATGAAAGGCTCTGGGCCTATGTTTTTCAATTACTTTGTGGAACACTGGGAATTCAGGGTTTTTTTGGGTTTTGTTTTGTTTTGTTTTTCTTTGTAAGAGCCTAGCAATAATCTTACCCGTTCAGAGAGTCACTATGGATAAGTCTCATATTATATAGAATGTTCTTAGTCCAGTGCCTGAAACTAGCTAAATGCGTAATAAATGCTCGATTTTAAATATTATCTGGTACTGATTTTCAAATATTTGCAGGGCTGTCAGGAGGAGGAAACAGTGATGGAGAGCAGGGGCAAAGAAAGTTACAAAAGAGGGGTATTTTACGTCCTCCTGTGATGGGGAGTTTTAGTGAACCAGGTTAACAGGTCATGGCTAGCGTGATGGGTTCCCTAAGAGGCAGTTAGCAGGCTGTCATCAGGTCATGTACGAAGCTGCAGGATTAATGACAAACAGGAAACATGCAGAAAGAATAGTGAGACCAGAAGATCTCAGAAGCTCCTTTTATAGATAGGGTTTGGGATCTTATAGGGGCACGGGGTCCGAGCAGTCAGTTCAGCTCTCGCTCCAGCTGTTTTTCTCTAGAAATCTAAGGGAGCCTCAGCTTGCACACACAGCAGAAAGCTTCTAGGCATGTGCATTCAGAACATACTGGGAAACTCAGCTTTCCTTCCTCAAGCCCCAGGAGCTTAGACAAGGGACCAGAACCCTCCCAAGAGTCAGTTTTCCCATTTGCACAACAGAGATGCTCATACCTTCCCCACAGGGTGAGTGCATAGAATAAATGAGGTCTCGGGTACAGACCTGGCACATGGTAGGAAATCAACAAGTTGGCTCTTCTCCCTTCCATTTTCAAGGCAAACATGGAGATATTTCCTTTCCTTGCAAGGGATACTCAGGAGGGATTTGGGGCCTGGGGTAGAAACACATGACACAAGAAGGCTGCAGATGGGACACAGCAGGACAGCCCGGAAGGTCCAGGAGCCTTGGAAAGCCCAGGCTGATAGTGCCATTGAGTGTGAAAACAGTTGGAAAACCATTAAGGGCTGGGGCAGGGGGCAGGGGCAACGGATGGGGGTTCCTGTTATTTTCAAGGCTGTACCAAATCACTGTGCTTTCGCCTAGACCTGAGAAAGACCACAGGAAGGCAAGGGCTTCTTCAGCCGGAGTCTCTTCATCAGTCAGAATGGTCACTGCTCAACCCCCTTAAATTCCCAAACTACTTTTACCTGAAAAACAAACGGGAATATGCTTGAAATGGAGACGCTTCATCATGGGGCTAATTATCATTTAAGCTAGTCTGGAATAGTAATGAGTCCCTTTTAAATGAAAGCAAACCCTGTGATGAATATCTCAACATCACACGCTTAGCAAACTTTCCCAGTAAGATATTACTTCAGGGCAACTTATCAGGCAACCCGTACGTAAAATGAACAGAGAGAAAATGCAAAGGTAGGAGAAGGAGGCAGGCACTTTTCAAAAGCCATAATTATCTCTAAAATCTCAACTGCCTCTTGAATATTTTAAATAGAAGAGGGATGGATCACTTAAACTTATGAAATAATTCAAAAAGAGGGAGGCACTAATAAACAATTCATCCCTAATTGGGAGAGGCCTCAATGTAAAAGGTATGTTCAGTGCGGGATTTTGCGGTAGTAATTATAAGAACTACTACCTGCCACCATTAGTCTCTAAAACCAAATCCCAGGTCTGAGAAGACGGAAGGACTGAGTGTTTGGTGAGAGCTTATTATGAATCAGGCACTGCACTCCATTCTTACTTTATCGTCACATCAATTCTAGGACATGAGTATTATCACGGTTTCCATTGCAACAGAGGAGGCATCTGAGTCTTAAAAATGTTATGTTCCTTAATCTTGGTCACATAATCTCCAAGCCCTGGAGCTGGAGCGGAGACAGATCCAAGGACTGGGCACGGCTGGAATTAGGGTGAGTCAGGTGAGCCACGGTCCTTGGGCACGAAATATAAGGGCTTACCAAAAAACTCAGTAACGAAAATGAATAATATTGTAATGCGGTGTTTTAAAAATCATGTTGAATGGAGAAAGTCCGTGCTGATGAACAAAATATCAAGATGCTAACCAAAGACAAGATCTCATTCTGCTGTTGCACACTCCTCACCCTCATGTCTTGCGGTCTGAGTCGCTGGTCCAAGCCTCAGCCTCGGGGATGATGGAAGTAGCCTGAGTGTTCAGGATGTGATCACAGGTAACACGTTCCCAGAGATCCGTGCTGGGAATGGTTTGATCGTACTACGTCCAATACGCCTGCCCATGCTGGCGTCCATGCTGGTTCTTACACAGAATAAACACCACCGGTGGCAGGAATGCAACTCCAAATTCTCACTGTTTGCACTCACTGATGGAGCCTAATGATGGCTGAAAAGAGATCTCATGCAGCTTAAACTAAAACCAGGGAGCAGCCTCCATCGCTCCCCTGTTGCTATGTTAGGTAATCATCATAGTGTGGAAGACGCCACACCCAAAGCCAGTATCTTCCAGAAATTCCTGCAAATTCTTAATGAGCGAAATCATGCTAGTGCAGAGGACCACGTCATGTGGATTTCTGGCAAGGAAGGGAATTTGTGGAGGAAGCGAATGAAGGTTTTTCTTCACCCGCAAAAACCAGAAAAATTCGAGAAATATTCACAGGGTCCTGTGAGGAGTTCTCAGGGCCAGAAAGTAATAGAAGTTAAGACCCTGGCCACTGTTTACTGTGGCCTATAAACCTGTTTATGCCAGCTTTCTGGATTCAGGACCTCACATGGGTCTCAAGGAGTGGAGATAAAGGGATGGGGACAGCAGTCTTTGCCCTACCATCAGCGACAGCACCATTAGCCTGTCTCACACTTTTCCCTCCTTCCCTTACCTCTTTTCCTCCTTTCTCTCTCATCCTCCTATCTCACTTAATATCCTGGCATACCAGACTCTGCCTGAGCCGAAACTTTAACCTGACAGACCAAGAGAACAATGATTTATCTCAATAAGAATTCTGGAACTCTGCAACAGTCTGATGACTAATTAAACCAAATAACAATGAAATTTTGCCTCCAGTTCTAACAAACATGCATTATTCACAAGCACTTATAATTTAAAAGCATTTTCTTTTTTTTCAGTTAAATAAACTGTCCAATGGTGAGTGAGCATTGGTTTACAAAACATTTTGTCTTACTTTCCACTGAGTTACTTTATACACCTTCCCATAATCCATTTGCATTGATTCCTTCTTCATCAAGGGCCCTTGCATTCCAACACACTCGGAGCTGCAAGGAGCTGCACTGCTGACTCACCAGGGAGGAAATTGTATTCAGTGAAAAAAAAATACAAATAAGAATCCACTTAAGACAGTACTTATTTTTTTAATAGAGCTTTCCTCTTAATTATAATATAGCGCTAGTGGGGTTTTTTTTACATTATTCTTCTGAACTTTCATAATGACACTATCAAACAGTAACAAATATAAATTCGTGCAGCCTGAAATATGCAGTTTAATCATAAGCAGTAATTTCCATATCACTGAGGGGGAAAAAAAAGTCAAATGATTAAACTCTAGTGCATGAGGACCAATCTTGAATTAAATTTTACTCTCTGCTAAATTTAGGGTTTTTTTTTACAGCAATATCAAGAATGGTTTTAAGGTAAGAGTAAAACATTTACGGTTATATTAAAACCCCATGCCCCAAAGTGTTTACGAAAGATCAAACTGCTATTCTTTCTTTTCTTTTCTTTTTTTTTTTTTTTTCCAAATTAGAAATGTCTTGCAGACTCTTCAAAACCACTTGCAAGAACAGGCAATGATGCGACAGCAATCTCACTAATATTTCTCATCCGCTTCCCCTCAGAGTCTCAAATGATGCTCTTTCTGGCAGGGGGAAAAAAAAAGCCAGAAAATCCTCCCAGATCACAGCCTCAGTGAGAGCTGACCTAGTGTATCATTCAGCCCAGCCCTCCCCCTACCCCTTTCTGCCTCATCTCCTGCTCAGAGAATCTCAAGTTACAAGATTTTCCAACTTTCTAGTAAACTCCAAGGTGGGAAGGAGAGGCTGAAGGTAACAGATTCACCAACTAGAAAGATGATAATCCAGACAAACGGCTCAGGCGGTAGCCTGAACCATAGCTAGATTGAATTCGGTCTCTCCTGAGAGGGCCAGACAAGGCTGGTGGTAACAAAACCGCTTTTCATGGTGCCCTCAAAAGCAGATGGGCCCCATGCAGAAAGTTGGAGAAGGGCGCCATTGCCCTCTAGTGGCCAGAAGTGCAATCTTCCGCGAAGGAGCCCATTTCCAGAGATGCACAAGGCTCTCAATGTCAGGGTAAAATTATAGCAGAAAGATGTCTAATTATCCTCCTCGAGTGTTTTCTTTAGTCCTTCCTGCCCATAGAAGAGGCTGTGGATGGCTATCACAGTAATCCTGATGGACTCCTCATGGATTCTTAGTACCACTGGTGTGCCAGAATTTGTCCAACTTTCTCCAGCTTTACTTTTTTTTTTCCTTTTTAACATACCTGTTGACGTCTCTCCGCTAGCCCACACAGACCAAAGATCTTTACATATTTTAGGCGCAATAACATTGGATTGGAAAGGTTGACAACCCAAATGCTTGGAAGATCTAGAATGTGGGGGCTCCTGACGAACTAGGTAACTTTTTCTGAAACAATGACCAATTTCATAAGAGGGAGAAAAAAAAAAATCCCAAGCACATTTCAATCCCTTAAATCATTGGCTGGTGGATTTACACAGTGTTCAGATTTTCTAGGAAAAAGACTGAGGAATTCAGTCATTCTGCAAACTTAACAGTTTAAGAGAAAATGTTTGCTACCTACTTTCAAACTCCATAGACCAGTGTTTTATCATTATTAATGATCAGGTATGCCTATGATCAAAGTGAAAAAAACCAACATTGAAAATAAACAAACAAAATGGTTATACTTTTTGAACATTTGCCTACATAAATGTACTGAAAATGGAGGAAAATTAAAATCAGACCTGCAGATCTCCTTTAGATGTTTCTGAAAATATATCTGAATATCACAGATCAAAGTTTATGTGAACTGTCAACTGCATAAGTCACAGACATTCACAGGCAAGGTTCTGAGACACACTGAGCTCATGGGAGTATAGTTCTGGCATTGTAAATCAAGCCTTGAGGTCAAAGTCATGGCGTTTCCCATATGAGGGTCCCCAAAACCAGAATCTTTACAAGGCAGCCATGTAATTCTATTCAAAGAGGAAGAAAAACCATGAATTATGAAGACAAGTCCATTAAAGGAGCATGAAATTGATCTGTATTCCCCCAAATCATGGCATGGGTCTCCAAACCTGCCTCCCTCTCCTCTCACAAATAAACAAACAATGTACACATCCACTGCCACCCCTGCAAAGAGGAAACGAGTCATAAAAAAATAGAGCTGTGACTTTTTTTTTTTAAATTCTCAAATTAACAAAAGATTGCATCTTAATTGAAAATAGAATTTAGGTTTCTAGTAATTTTACTGTCTGGTGTTCTGATAAGAATGCTGAACATAATGGAAGTTCTGAAGTGTTATCAAGATGGTCCACTGCTTCAATTAGAACTATTTTAAAATCCTATTCTTTCTAGTAAGCAATAAGCCCAGTTTGAGTAAATCTACATGTTTGGGCCTCAACAGATGATCCAGTTTTGGTTCTCTTCATTCTCCCTCCCTATTTCCCACTTCAGGGGTGGCATGTGTGTGTGTGTGGGGGGGGGGTCCCTTTTTTTAAACAATGTAATAAAATGGCCAGCTTATGCAGACTCTGAAATTACAACAAAAATGATAGTAATAATTGTTATTAACCATAAAGCCTGGCTGCAACTCATTTTTAAGGCATTAATTTGCAATGTTTCAAAAGTAAGATGTAAAGATAATTCCCACTCAAGCAAATTTTCCTGGCCTCTCAGATGCCTTTCCCTAGTCTATATTGAAATCTACTCACATTTCTTTGTACTAGGCAGGATTTCAGTTTTGCATGGAGGTTAGAATTCCAGGGCCCACTGGCCAACTCTAAAACTTGGAATCAGAGCTTAGGAGTAAGGAACTTTAGTGACCAGGAGCTTCAGGATCTGTCTAGTATGGACCACAACTCTGTCCCTTTGTTTTGCAACTTTTATTCCTTCCTTCTGCTAGAAGGAGACCAGCTCCCTGCAGCTAGGGTTGGGCTGCGACTACTTCTGTGTTCTGGTGTCTGCATCTCGCGTATATAGGAAAAATAATTCCAGGATTAATGAAATGAAGGTCAGCCCCTTCTCTTCTCCTCTCCCATGGTATTAGACTCCAGCACTCGGAGCCCAGCCTGGCAAATGCGCTGATGCGATGCTGGTTGATCCTCGCCCCTGAGACCACGTCTACAGTCCCATCCCCGGGAAAGCCAGACACCCTGCAAAACCATCAATGTCTGCTGCAAGCCCAAGTGATAAAGAATTGATCCATCCTCTTGCCAGATTAATTATCACGTCTTCCCTCTGATTAAAAGGAAAACTTACTCCCGCTTCATATTAATCTGGTAAGAAAGATCCGAAGAGGAAAACAAGACAAGATTTCAGAACCACTCGAACAAGATTTCTTTCGGGGGAAACACACGAGGGAAGACTTTAGACAGATCTATACCCCAACAGCAGGGTTTCAGGAACAACCCTCCACCCCCATCCCTTAGGGACAATCCGTCGTCATGCAGGGATGGCATTATTAAATAATTAAAAGATGCAATTTCTTAATAGCAGTGCGATGGCCCATGAAATTCCTGCTGCATTATCAGCAAAAGCAACAGGGCTTTTTCTAGCATCTAGAAAACCTCTCACCCGGGAAAGGGAGGCGGGAAAGGGAGGCGTGTTGTGCACCCCCCACCCCCAACACACACACACACACACACACACACACACACACCCCGCCCAAGCGAAAGCTGGGCCTTGGCGAGAAAGGGATAAAGAAGCGTGACCGGGGGGCCCCCCTCCGACCCCACTTTCTCTGGGGGCTCTTTTCTTCACATAGCGAAGCGGGCCCTCCTTACAGCCCTGCCCGACTCGAGCAGGGAAAGGGTGCTCTCCTCGCCGCCCTTCCCGTCCTGCCGGCTCGCGTTCCGGGCAAAGCTAAGGAAGGAGGGCCGTGAGTGAGGGGAGCGGGAGAGGCTTGGCGCGCTCCGGGAGGAGGCGCAGGCTTAGGGCACGGCTTGGTTCGCAAAGTTAACGTTGACCCTGGCAGGCTTCGCAAGCCCCAGGCAAGCCGAGTCCGAGCCTGAGCCGCGCGCGGACCTCCCCTTGGGCTGGCGGGAGGTAACAGGCGGTCCCCGGAGCTCTCGAGCAGACTCTGGCCGGAGAGCTGGAGCGCGCACCGCAGTCGGCCGCCCCTCAGCCGCAGTCAGCGGACCCAAAGATCGCCTATTAAAGTGCGGGGCCACAGGCGACCCGAGCCGGGTGCTTCCCGTTTTCCCCCGGCGGTCGCGCAAGGAGGGCTGAGCCCGGGGAGCGCTCGGCGGGGACCGGGAGGAAAGGGCAGGAACCGTGCAGAGCGCGGTCTCGTCGCGGCTTTCGGAAAGAGGTGCAGCGCGGGCTGGCCGGCCGGCTCCGCCCGGGGGCGACTTTCCCCAGAGACCCGACCGCGGGCAGCCGGCGCGCCCGGAGCGCAGCTCTGCAGCCTCTGCCCCAGCCCGGCGCAAAGCCCCTCTCCCGCGGCCTCCGCGCATACCCCAGAGGAGACCGAAGCTGGGGAGAGGTTGGAGCGCACATCTGGCGCCTCTGCTCTCCGCGTCGCCCGCGCCCACAGCTGGCTCCCTTCTCCCTTTTTGATTTTTAAGCAAATCTTCTTACCTCCGCCCCCCTCCCGCTTCTGCGTTGCATTAGTGAAATCTTCTCCAGTCAGACCTCCTTCCCCCCACCCCCAGACATGCTCATCCAGAGACACCCCCCCCCTCCAAGAAGCCCCATTCAGTCGAAAGGAAGGGACTGGCGGCGAGCCTCACCTGGGGCCCTGGAGGGTGGGCGCCAGCTCCGGGCCGTCGGTCCCTGGCACAAAACGAGCGCAGCGGTGTCAGCCCCGGCCCCAGTCCGGGTCCCATTCACAAGTCGGCGGCGGCTGCGAGCGGCCCCCGCGGCATCTGCTCGAGACGCTCCCCTCGGCTGGCGGCGGCCGCGGAATGAGCCGCCGAGCGCGCTAGTGGCAGGAATGAGAAACCGGGGGGAGGTGGCGGGCGGGGTGGGGGGGGGCCGGAGGAGGAGGGAGGCCGCTGCTGGGAGGGAAGGAAAGGGCGGGGGGCGGAGAGGAGCCGAGGCCGCGAGACGCGGCAAGCTGGGCCTGGAGGAGGCTGCGGGGGCCGACCCCGTCCGCGCCCCTCCCCCCGGGGGCCCCACGGATGCCGACCCCTGGATTCGTGACCGGCCCCGGGTCACTGCACTCTGGCTCCCTTGGGGCTCAGAGTCTGGAGCGACTGAAGTTGGGCTCCAGGGACGCACAGCCAATCAGGGAGGGCGGCGGAGGAAAACCGGGGAGGGGTTGGGAGCCCCTTTTTCCTCCTTCGCCCAAATCCGCTCCAGCTGGCCAGGCTGGGCCCTTGCCCGGGAGGCCTGGATGGTGGGTTGGAAGAAAGCATCGCCCAAGCGGGGGAGGCAATCGGGAATTGTCTTTCCTCACTCTAGCACCCCACCTTCCGAAAATCCCTCCACGTCGGCGGCTTTTGCCCTGTGCCTCCCCCATTTCTCGCAAACTCTGCTCCGGGCACGGGTAGGGAAACCTGGGGAGGGAGACTTCGGACTCGGGAAGAGCCACGTCTCTCTGTTCTCTCTGTCCCCCACCCCCACCCCCGCCTTGTGCGGAGTGGGGCGCAGGGAACGTTTCGCCGGAGCCGGTCTCGCTCCCGCCACCCACCCCCGAGGGTGCCTGGGCCCCCGCCTCAGGCAGGTACCAGCGGCCCCCGCAGGCAGCGTCACTTGTTGCCTCAGGGCCCCCTCAACCGCACACCCACCACGACTCTGCGGGAAGTGCGGCTCTGGGGGCGAGAGGGCCTGAGGGTGCTGGGCCCGCATCCTCCCCAAGTCTTATACCCCTCGAGGAGGACCCGTTAGAGGGAGGGAGCCCGGGCCTCTTCCTGCCCTCGCCCTCGCGGAGTCGCGGGAAGAAAAGGCAGCCGGGGTCAAGGCCTCGGAATCACGCCGGGGACTGGGCGGGACGCTCGTGGTACCCGAAGCGGCGGGGGCACCCATACACTCCGCGGGCCTGGTGGTGGAGCGGAGCGACTGTGACCCGGTGGGATCCCTGGCTGGAACAAGTTTCCAGGGTGTGGGGGTGGCGGGAAAAGAAAAGGCGGAAGGACAATGAAGAAGCAAAGGGAAAACGGAGGAAAGGAATCTCCAGAAGGGACGGGGATCAGGATGGGAAACTGGTGGAGAGGTGACGGGCCGGCGTAGGGCAGGGTAAGCAGGACGCAGAGGGAGACCGCGGCGACGGGCGTGAAGCCAAGGAGTTAAAGGAAAACGGGGACGAGTACGAAAGACTCGGACGGTCCACGAAAGGGGAAGGCAGCGGAACGCCGGGCGAGGCGAAGGGGCGACCGAAGCCCGCCCAGCGTCGGAATGGGCAGTCTAAAGGCCGCGGCCACACCGAGGGCTGCAAGCGCTTGAGGTTCGGGGGGTTTGCTCCGCGCAGGGCAGCGTACGCGGGGGCGGCGGGCGGGGCGGGCTCTCGGGGCACGCCGCCCCTCCCCCTCGGCGCGCCCGCCGTCGTCGCGGCGTCCGGGATCCCCCCGCCCCGCCAGCGCGCGTTCTGCGCCCTCCGTGTGGCCGTGGCCTTCAGACTGCGCGTTCCGACGCAGGGGGAGGGGGCGCTAGCTTTGCACTGCCCGGTTTCTTTGCTCCTCTGCTCCCCTCAACCCTCAGGCCCCAGAGGCCTCAAGGTGACAGGCCTCTGGACACTGGACGCCGCGCTCCGCCGCCGCCCTCACACCAGGTGCGAGCGACTGGCGAGGCCAAGGAGGCCCAGCGCTTCCGCGGAGCGCGCGGGTGAGTCGCACGTGGTACCAGCCTCTGCCGCCGCCTCAGGCTGGACGCTGACCTGAGTCCTTCCGCACTCTAGCTTCCTCTCAGCCCCTTTGGTGATGGCTTTTCATCTGCCATCCCCGGGTGCCCTAAGCCCTAAAACTTTTCAGTGAGTCCTAGGCCGTCGCCGAGAGTCCCCTCGCTCCGGCTGGGCATAGCGACGGTGATGGGGTCCGCACACCGCGCCCCCTCGCTGGTGAATGAAGTTACACCGGAGAGAAGTTGTACTCTCCTTCAGCCATGCCTGGATTTTGCGCTTGTTCCCCTACTTTTGTCAGGATTTTCTCATCGTTTCCTCGTGGGCATAGAAGGGACCGTGAAACCATCATCAGTCTAATTACACGTACACAAAGATGACCAGCATCTGTGATGGCGAGGGCATCTCTTGATCCATGAGGAAAAAAAAAAAATTCCCAGTTAATTCCGTTTTGGAGGCATGTTCAACAGGCGGAGCCTGGGCACATGTGATTTGCTATTAGATGGAATTTGCCCTCCATTTGATGTTCGTTTGTTTTCCTTTGTTTGTTTGTTATTTGTTTTTTTTGGGACTTCTTTTAGACCATCCCAATCATGAAAGATAGTATCAGCTGATTTTAAAAGTAAGTTAAGAATTTGGTAGATTTCTACTGACATAGCTTATCTAAATCAGATGAATCCTAGTATCTAGCAGTGGTCAATAGCCCTAGGCAATATTATGCCCCAGCAATTCTGGGGCATAGCCTGTAATTCTACTCAGGAGTGTGGAAAACATCCACACAAAGCCATGTATCGGAGGTTCATAGTAGCATTATCCCTAATAGCCAAAATTTGGAAATAACCCATATACCCTTCAACTGCCAAATAAACAAATGTGGTATATCCACAAAATGGAATAGTATTCAGCATTAAAAAGAAGAGAAATACCGATGCGTGTTACATTATGAATGAATCTTAAAAACATGCTAAAAGCCAAATACAAAACCACATATTGTATGATGCCTTTATATAAATGTCCAGAAAAAGCAATTTTATAGAGACAGAAAGCAGATCAGTGGTTGTCCTGGCTCAGCGTATGAATAGGAATTGACTACAGATGGGCATAAGGGAACTTTGTTTGGTGTTGAAAATGTTCTAAAATCAGATGGTGGTGGTGGTGGTTGCACAAATTTACACATTTAACTAAAATCCATTGAATTGTTACTTTAAAAAAGGCCACCCCCCACCTTCCCCCAAAACCTTTTACACCTTTATTCCCTATGAGGCATCTGGGAATGAGAGTCTGTGACCTGCATTTGAGCCCTAACTTGGGGCGGGGGGATTTTGCAAGGCAATTTTAGAGAAAAAAAATTTTTTTAAGAGTTTTAGTTCTTATAGAAAGATAACCATACGTCTATTCAGTAAGTTCTATTTTGGCGCCTGCTTTGGAGAGTCTTGTAAGTGTTAAAGCAAGTTAATTTCCCCCTTTCACTCTTCTAAGTGATTAATTCCTGGGAACTAGAGTTAGGTATTCCAGTTCGTGACATTTTAAACACACCTACACATAGACACAGTACAAAGTGCACATTTCAGAGGGGATTTTTTTTTTTTATGACTATGTTAGGATCTGTCTTAGAAATCCATATCAAGCACTTGGGTGGAGTATTGTGTGATTACAGTTTAGATTAAAAAAGGAAAAGAGAGAGAGAGAGAAGACAGAACCCACTGACAGTTTAAATTAAAAGATTCAGTTCATCCGGGTAGCCAGAAGTTTGGATGTTTATCTTAACTTGCCTCACCTTTCCTTCACCTTGTTCTTCAAGGGAGGAAGCCAGGGTTCATCACGTTGCTCTGGGGCCAGGATTCAACAGCCCCTTAAGCTTCCTGCCTCTTCCAGTCCAGACATAGATGAGGCCCAAATGGCCTTTTGCTTGTCTTTATCCTTGTCAGCATGAGGCTAATAATTTCCTGTTGGTTCCTTCATCAAAGGTACCAGGCTTTCCTCCCTTTGATGTGCCTCTCCTCAGACTCTGAAGATAGCCAGGCCCTGCTGAGTCAGTTCCTTGTTTCCACTTAGAAGCTCCAGGCTCCCCCAGATCTTCTCAAAGCTTCCTGTTCCTGAGGCATCCCTTGGTATAAGGTGTAAAAAGTGAGGCAAGATCGAAGCAGGGAGGTGATTTTGTCACATTGCAGTGGGCTCCAATCATGCCTTCTCTAGGCAAAGGGAAAACATTGAGAAAGATGGAACAGGAATGCCATTTGTGAACCAACATTTCAGATCAAGGTGGCCACAGCTGGGTCTGCAGAGCAAAGTAGAGAAACCACAAGCCTTTGATCTGTGTCTGATTCTTGGTTCTGCCTCTTACTAGCTGTACAACTTGACTTGACTTTATCTCCATGAGATTCACTTTCCAATTCTATAAAATGGGGTTTATTATCTGTGCCTAGATTGTTGCAGGGATTAAATGTACCCACATATCTAAAGCCGTCAAGACTGTACTTAGAGCAGAGACTCAATAAATGAAAGGTATTAATTACTGTTATTAATTAGGAGGTCTGGTTAGTATCATACCTTAAATGCCCTGAGCAAGAAAGGAGTCATATTACAATTACGAATTATAATAATCACGGATATTAATCTTATTTTAAATGGTGTTTGTAGTAAAACCTCTGGCCAAGATTTTTATGGCAGTACAAAGTTTACTGACACTGTAAGACCCGTCTGAGGTCGTATTAGAATTAGACGTGCCTACCTTGGGGACAGGGGCCCTGTCCTAGATTTGCCACAAATTCTGTGAGTTACCCTGAGTAACTCACTGCCTTTCTCTGAGCGGAGCTGTAAATGAGAGCTCACCCAAGATAAGTTCAGGGGAGGATCCTTCCAGAGCTGACATTCTGGCGTTTTTAAGTCCTACTTTTCATTATGGAGCATCTCATAGATGCAGTTCCCCTTTTCACCACTAGGAGTAGTCAACCAGTCATCTCAGGCTAAACCCTGACTCCAGGCAACCCCCTTCTCTGAAACAGACCCTTTTCAACTCTGACTAGTAGCATTTCTTTGTTTAACTCCCTCACTTAGACTCTAAGTTCCCCAAGGGCAGGGATGATATCCTTCTGATTTATGCCTGTATCCTCAGCACCTGATGTATTAAATATAGAAGTTCAGTAAATATGATATATTGATAGTTTGTTAAAAACATATTTTGATTAAATTCAGATAGTATATCAAATGTCTCCATAGTAATACTAGGTTAGGAATGACTCCAGCATCCAGTGGCTTAAAATAACAATTATTTGTTCTCTTCTGTGAGTTGGCTGGGGTTGCCTGGTCCAGACTGGGCTAAGCCAGGGTTACTGCTCAGCTCCCTGCATTTCTCATCCTCCTTTTGGGACTAGTTTGGGCATATTTTCATGGCAATGGCAACTGCACATGCTGCCATGCAGAGATACGCATGGCCCCTTGGGGTGCAGGCTTAAGACTGGAAACTGTCCCTTCTGCCTAGGCTTTTGTTGGCCAAAGCATATTGCATGTCCAGATCAAAAGATAAGGGGTGGAAAAATATAATCTGCTTTTTTAGTGAGAGGAACTTCAGAGTTCTATGGCAAGGAGTGTAGATACAGGGAAGGATGAAAGTTGGGGCCATTAACACAATCTCCCATAGGCACAAACAGCCTTCTAGCCTGCTTCCATGCTGGGTCATCTTGGGTTATCAGGTCCCATGGGTTATATCCTATAATCAAGAGTACAATATTCTAGAACATTAGAAGAGACAGAAGACAGTTTCAGCCTCATGCTAAACCTTGTAACTATGTCCTTCCTTTAACTTTGAGAAAACAAGTTGTAAAGGAAGAAAAAAACAGAAATAGTAGTGTAGTAGTAATCACCCACTTATAAATAAAACTAGAAATTATTAAAACATTCTGTCAAAGCATGTATTATTATCCCCATTTTGCAGATGAGAGAATTGAGACAACAGGAAAATTATATGCACTGCCTAATATAATACAGCAGGTACATACTGGAGCTGGGATTCCAACCTCTGTGCGTTTGACTCACAAGCTTACCCAGTGAGGAAGCTTATGCAACAGATTCCAGTTTTGATATGAATGGGGAGTGTGTGGGGAAAAGGGAGAGCTTTTCTCTAAGCCCAGGGCAGAGGGCATCCATCCGATCCCTAGGCACATTGCCTGGAACACAACAGGTACAAAATAAATATTTATGAAATAGTGAAAGGAAGGAAAGGAGAGAGTGAGGGAAGGGTGGGTAATAGAGGCAGAGAAAGTAAGAGCAGAATTAGGGGGATACAAAAACAAAGATATAAGCATGTTTATTTAGAGAACCATCCCTTCCATGGTGGGGAGAAATCTGTGGATTCTGAGTCTTCTGTTGCTTGCCTCCTGGTACTGAAAATAGTTGCTCATGCATACCCCCATCTGTAATCAAGAAGGTGCATCACGGGCTGATTCCCGAGTACCTTACTGATCCTCCCACCTTTCCCTGGATCACTCAAGCCACACTTTACTTTTTGCTATTGTTCAAACACAAACATACTCCATATTCAGGACCTTTGCATTTGCTGTTCCTTCTGCCTGAAGCACCCTGCCCTAAGTCTTTCTCCCGGCTTGCTCCCTCATTTTGCCTATTTAAGTAGGCTCTGTCCCTGGCTCTTCCATCAGCAGAAGCACCCACCCAACATTCCAGTCCCCAGCAGTCTATCCCTTTCTCTCCCCTGAGACTATTTTGTTCTTATTTGTGACATATGTATCTACTTGAGATTGTATTGTATGTTTTTATTTATCGGTGTTTATCATCACCTTGCCCCACTAGGGTACAAGATTCCGGAGGGCGAAGGATATCATCTCTCTTGTTCATTCCTGTATCTTCAGCATCTAATACAGTGCCAGGCATATGGTAAGCACTCAGTAAATATTTGTAGAATGAATACATGAATAGCAAATGCATGAAAAATGCTAACTGAATGAATGAATCCCAAAACCAAGAGCAGATGGATCATCTGCTTGAATCTAAACATGGTACAAGTGTCCCTTGTTTACAAAGTGAATTTAATGATGCCAGTTATTCATATTACAAAAAAATAATTCTTCACTTTACCGAAGGTTTCATTTGAATGCTAGTTAAAACAGCCACCTCCATGGGGCGCCTGGGTGGCTCAGTGGGTTAAGCCTCTGCCTTCGGCTCAGGTTATGATCTCAGGGTCCTGGGATCGAGCCCCGCATGGAGCCCCGCATCGGGCTCTCTGCTCAGCAGGGAGCCTGTTTCCCCCCCCCCCCGCCTGCCTCTCTGCCTCCTTGTGATCTCTGTCAAATAAATAAATAAAATCTTTAAAAAAAAAAAAAAACAGCCACCTCCTTTAGTGCTTTTAAAAATATAATCCAATTTACAAAATGGTGGTATACAGACAACTTTTCTGGAGTGTATGAACTTCCTAAAATGAATTACAGGTATGCATAATGACAGTTCTGCTTCTGATTTCTAATTCTGGTTTGTTTGCTGTGTGGACTAAGAGATTGGCTTATTAAAGGGCCTCACCAAAGGCTATTTCAATGTTCGTATGTGCATACATTTACATTCTTTTTTAAACTTGTGAATAGACGCATTTAAATGTGTTTGTGCTCCAGGAGAACCATTGGAAATGTTATTCAAGATTGGTACTGGCTTGCTTTGCAAATAGTCTACGATTTGGACAACAGGATTTAAGAGAGCTCTGTGTTCCAATTTTTATGAACTTTGGAATGTTGACTGTCGGTGTTGGGAGAGGCAGAAATCATTGTTACCCAATGCAGAAAGCTTTTTACAAAAATCTTTCCTTAGTGTCTTCAACTTAAGACAGATGAACTAACACAGTGTAAGCTGTATTTCAGTGTTTTCCCCAGTTGTGTATGTTTTTCTCCCCTTTCAGTGGCCCCTTTGTGGCTAAGAGCTAATAGTGGTGTTTCCATCGAGCACGGGTGGATCAAAATGGAATGCACGGAGGCACATGCACAGATGGCTTCAGAGTTTTCTTCTTGGAGGCAGTATTCCAGAAGAGTCTCTATTCTAACCTTAGTTCTGGGTCTTAAGCTGTGATTGATTTTTCCATTGTACAGAGTATTGTTTTGGGCTATGAATGGAATTTAAGAATAACTCTTTTCACAGCTATTCATTGAATGCCTATTAAGTGCTTTAATTCCAGTCCTGATAACTATTCTACAAAGTATGCCCATTTTATAGGCGAGGACGAGAAAGCGCAGAGAATTGAACGGCTTACTCAAAGTCACACAGTTTGCTAATAAATGAATAATTAAATGTGATGTAATTGCTCAGAGTCTGCAAGGGAATATCATTGGGGAACTAATTTATATGGGAGAGATTGTAAGGGGAGGTAAGTGAAGCTTTTGTTAAAGGTATTCTTTTTCAGCTGAGAATTAAAATATGCAGAAGAGTTAAGTGTAGGGAGAGAACATTCCATGGAAGGAGTAGATTGTGTAAGAGCATTGAGGCAAGATGGGATTTGGGCCATTTGGGATCCTAAAAGAGATTCATAAGCCTGATGCTTAATGTACTCTGAGGAAGTGCACAGAGATGAATAATCCAGGGCTTTGTAGACAAGGAAATTGTACCCCAAATGCAATGGGCAATGTGATTTTTTTTTTTTTTAAAGCAGGGGTGATCTGATTGTATTTGCTGATGAAGAGTGTTTTGGCTGTGGGCCAATGAAAACAAGAATGAATGCATGGCAATGGCAATCCACTGCAGTTAAACAGGGGAGAGGGCTGCTGGCTTGGAATGTGCAGTGGCAGCAAAGGGGGATGCATGCACTAGGTGTGTTTTGGAAATGCAAGCAGGACTTTATGGTAAATTGGTCATGGCAGGTGAGAGAGAGAAAGATGTCAAGGATCGTTCTCATGTGACTGACTCAACCAATTGGGTGGATATGGGTGCTTGTTATTGAGTAGGAGATGTCTGCGGGATGACCAGGTGTGTGAGCATGAGACCAGGTGTGGGAAGCAAGATTCCCCAGCCTGCAGTTTTATGAGCCCATTTTGGGTACTAGGCTGCTCTCCTTTCCTGTGCCCACAAATATCCTCCTGGGTCAGGAAGGCAGTGCCACCTGATGTTTAATTAGCTAAGACTATAAATCACTCTGCTGTGAGCAGAAGTCCTGGGTTCTGAACTCTAGCTTTGGATAAATACTTGCCTCACTTTGAGCCACTTCTTTTTTGTCCAGAGTGAGGAGGCTTGCCCGAATGATGTCTGCATTTCTGTTTCTCTCTAAAAGCCCATGATTACTGCTGATGGTCACTCCAGGCACAGTTTTTTCAAAACTATGCCCAAAGATACATTTATATTGACTCTGTGCTGTCGGAGGCCTGTATTGAGACACAGGTGAAACAGGAACTGGGGCAGTGGTAATGGCCAGAAGATACACAGAGGCATTCGAGTTACCCCACGGCTCAGTGCAGAGGTCAGATTCCCTCATGTTGGGACGCAGGGCCATTTATCAACAATTCTTTGCTATTCATGGCATCCAGGGATTTTCAGCAGGTTTCTTTCTTACCTAACATGTCCACACCATCGCTTGCTCCAGTTTCCTCCTTCCACGCTCTTCTCAGGAGAGGGAGCAGAACTCCTCAGCACAGAGAATGGGCTTGGAAATCAAGCTGCCCAAGTTTGAATCTTGGTTATGGCCCTTCCTGGCTATGGGCAAATCTTCTACCTCTGTACGCATCAGTTTCCACATCTATAAAGTTGTAACTATGTCTGTACCTACTTCAGAGAAGTATTTTAAGTTAGAAAGATGATAATTCAGTCCCTAAAAAATAGCAAATATTCAGTGAATGTGTTTCTCCCTCTGCTCTGCCCCCCCCCCACTCCTTTACCTTCTATTCCTTATTATCTTATATTTTTCAGAACTGAGCTTAGGGATCACACATTTTGGAAAATATCCCCTGACCTTTCCCTGCCATAGAGAATCCTGCGTATAATTTGATCCTTGCCATTATCCCCTGTTTGCTTGTCTCACTCCCATCTCTCTGTGAGAGATATCTAGAGACCAATAATTACTGATACTTCATCACTGTATCTCAAGCATGCAAGCATATGGTAGGTGTTCAATAAATGTGTGCTAACCTTTACTGCCAAAGATGATGTTTGAAGAAGGATGGCTGGGAAGAGGAATGACAGAGAGGAGGAAGAAAAAAATCCCACATGTCATGCCAGCTCCTCAAAAGAGATTTTGGTATAAACTATAAAGGAAAAATAGTAAAAGCAGAATCCATTAACTGGTCCAAATTGCATTAATAGTTCTCTGCTTTGTGACATATACTCATCATTTAGTCCTTAGTACAAGCAAGTCTTGATTGACTAAGAAATGTTTATCAAAAGAAGCAGAATTTACCATGTGTATTTACAGTGTGAAGTGCTCTCCTCCTGTAGCTTTGCTTACATCAACGGAAGGGGGAAAATGCATCCAGACAGTCTAATTTCTTTAAGTCAGATGAGTCACGGAAGCAAACATGGGAAGATGTACTACAAAAATGATCAATCATCAGATAAAACTGTTTTGGATGTGGCAGATGTATAAAATGAAGTACGGGTATCTTTTTGCAGCCAGAAGTTTACGTATTTACAGAAGATTCTGGTAGAAGACATAGAGAGATTTAGCCAAACCATCACTTAAATGGGGGCATGATTTCAAAGCAGGAAAGCAGCTGAAAATTGTAGTCCTCTCTCTATCCTCTTCCTCCTAACCCTACCACTCACCCTCATGCCAGCACCCAGTAATTGCTTTTCCATGATAAACATCTTTTACTTTCCTTTTGTTAGCAGTGTGGCTTCTAGAATACTTACAGGTTTTATTTGGCCAATATCTGTTTTAAATATCATGTTAACAGAAAATACTCACAGCAGTAAAGGCAGGAGCATCCTAATCAGTTAGTGGAAGGGAGGTGCCTTCCCCATATTATGGCTCAATCTTATTACACCCATTTTGGGAAACTACAATGCTACGTGATAAGCTGTAGGTCTACATTTATACAACTTAAACATTGCAGGGCTTGGGTGTCCTCCCATAGCTTTCTCATTATAGCACTTGTGGGCATTTCTCAGATGGAAACTGACAAGCCTTCAGTCTGATAGGATGAAGACTTCCTAGAAACTGGATATTTAACATCTTATAATGCATCTATATCCTGAAGCCCAATGCATGAAAACCTGTCAAACTCTGCCCATCTCCAAATGCCCATAGCATCGTTGTCTTTATATACTCCCTTCCCCCTGCTTAGAACAAGCCTTCCCAGGCATGCTTCAGCTAATTCCAATACGTTATTTGAAAATTTTCTGCTCAAGTGTCCTATCCTCCAGAAATATTTTCCAGATTCTCCCTGCCCTGCCCTCTCTCCTGCCAACAATATTCATTTAATATCCTTCCTTTATGTTCTGTGTACCATGTGCCTAATTCTGATAAAGTATTTGATAATTTATAAAAAATCAAAATCCTCCCAAGGCTCTTATTCATTAAGGGTAGCAGCCATTTTTTGTACTCGATTTGGGGGTACATATCCCCAGATATATGCATATCTCTAGAACCTGTCATGGTGCATGTGAAGATAAAATAAGAATAATATCTCACATTCATCTTTTGCTTACATAGGTCAGCACCGTTCTAAGTACTTTACACGTAGACTGATCTAATTCTCATAACATGAATGTGAAATTGAAACTACCGAAAAGGATCTTTTCTACTGGAGGTGGGGAAGAAGGGAGGGACACATAAAGAGAGGGAGAGAAAAAGAGAGAGGGAGGGAGGAATGTGTACAAAAATACATAACTTCCCTAGCAAACATGCACACATCATAGATCTGGATATTTTACTTAATCACACGATGAGTTTTAGCACAAAGAAACTCCCAACCACACTGATAAACACCCAGCACAGGTAACAGGTGCTTCTCTGCCCTTGGTGTTCTGCCACAGACTGTGTTCACGTTTTCAGTCCTGGATGTCACAATGACAGTCAGGACATTGAAGGGCCTGGAATGTGAGCCACCTCGAGAAATGATTTGAGAATGTATACTTTGGAGAAGAGAATGCTCTGGGGGTACATGATCACTTTGTTCAAATATCTGAAGTGCTGTCATAAAGAAGAGTGATTAGATTTATTTTGCTTGGCCCCAGGGGGTACAAAACAGACTAATGGATGGCGGTTTTAGAGAGAGAGTGCGAATGCTACTCAGTTTCTGGAAGGATTTCTGGCCAGAAAAGGTCTCTGCCACTAGATGTTGTGCTCTTCAGAACAGAGAGCTTTGGTTCATTTCAGGCAGAGGAACTCAGAGTGTATGTCCATCTGACAGAAACTCTCACATTTCACAGGAACTTGTGCTATAAGTAGGGAAGACTATTATAGCACTACCGTCTCTTTCCAGTACACATTTTCATAGAAATTGTAACAGGTCTGGTTAGAGTACCATATGCCTTGAACAAAAGTTTATTTCTATTAATGTTAAAACTACTGCTACTATTGCAATTACTATTCATAGTCCTCTAATAATAGGTGCCCTCTGGAGAGTAGCTACTGTGTAACAGTGCATAGTCCCTGTGCTAGACACTTTGCATTTTGCATACACCATGTCACTTAACTTGCAAGCAATCCTGAATGGGCAATGTTACCCATTTCATTTTGCAGTTGTAGGGCACTGAGGCTCTAGGAGATGAAGCAGTCTTTACAGGGTTAGCCAGATAATAACACTCCAGCCATTGTGTGTCTGATCTCAAACTCTGTTGTCTCTTTGTTTTAGGTGAGGGGAAAAGAAAAGGGAGGAAAGAACAGGAGAAGAGAGGAGATCAAAGGAGGGAATAATATATATTAATGCTAGGTTTAACTCAGACTTATTTTGGGAAAAGATGATACTCTGCTCCTGAAATGTTCTAATTTCTTGTGTGTCAACTGTACATTGCTGGTGGTATAGATTGCAATTATCAGTGACAGATCGTCTGCTGATTCTTTTTTTCAAATTAATCCATTGGATTCTGTGGACACCTTCATAGGAAGACCTCCCTCACAACTGCATGAGAACAGATCAATTTATGTGCGTGGCTCATACGCATCTTCTTGAAAAGGTAAATCAAGAGGGACTTAGGTAGGGTAAGAAGAAGAACTTGAATAGGATTGGGAGATCAAAGATAAGATTTTGAGTTATTATCAGTGTATCAAGAATAATAAAGTTAAGCTTGTATCCAAAGATAAATGGCTCTAAACAATTTTGATAGTTTCTTCCCCCAAGGTACTTAGAGAACCCATGATGAATGAGCTGATTTAGACAAACAGCCAGCCTCATTGGGATCAATGTAGGGAAAGTGCTTGTGCCTATTTTCTCACAAGCATCACGCTTTTGCTCACCATCTTTCAAGAGCTACCACCAGTAGGAAGTTGGTATTCACTTCTCTGATTCCTAGGGTTTTCTTTCAAGCTCCTAGAGAAGCTACCGTCTGCATCAAAAAATTAGATTCAGGGGGTACCTGGGTGGCTCAGTGGGTTATGTCCTCTGCCTTCAGCTCGGGTCATGATCCCAGGGTCCTGGGATCGAGCCCGGCATCGGGCTCTCTGCTCAAGTGGGGAGCCTGCTTTCCGCCCCCCCCCCCTGCCTGCCTCCCTGCCTACTTGTGATCTCTGTTAAATAAATAAATAAAATCTTTTAAAAAAATTAGATTCAGAATCATGTTCTATGTGACTCCTTTTCTTTCCCGTGCCAGTGGAAGGAGATGTACATGGTCGGTTGCAGTATCACTGGGGAGATGCTAACTATAGATCTTCACGTGACTTCACAGGGTAAACCAACTTTGACTTTGACCTTTAGCTTTGCAAGTCCAAGAATTCAGTCTTGTCTGAGTTCCAGAGATGATGATTGATCGGAACATTTATTGTACTTTCCTAACACTTGACTTATCTGCATGTTAAGTGGAGGAGATCTGGACAAAACAGAAGCTCACAATCCCAACTAGTTGCAAAGCAATGAAGACAACCTCATTCAGCAGAATTTCTCCTAAAAGGAGTTCCATATGCATTCTGAACAAATAAATAATATGTGGAATGAATAGTGAACGCAAGAAAATGTTCAGTGGAGAAAAACGGTTCCCAAATTACTTTCTCAAGGACAGCATAGCTCCAGATTTTTGTTTTGTTTTGTTTTGTTTTGATTAAACATCTTGAATTGTTGAGAGGTGAAAAATTGAGAGTCAGAGTCAAGGTAGATATAAATTATACCCGGCTGCTACATCTCACATGCCGGTTGTACCCCTCATATCAAAACTAGGAAGTGACTATGGAGAAGAAGAATGTGTAATGGAGATTTTTTCCCCCTGTATAGATGCAATCTAAGTCTTCTTATTTTCCTGCCAAACACCTTTAGTAAGGTTTATCATGTTTGATAATGCTTTTATGACACTGGATTATTTGGGGGGGGGGTATTTAAAGGGACTGAGTTATAAGTCTGCATACTTTCCCTGTACCTTATAAACTAAAGGAGGAGAAGACATTGGGTTGCACATAATTATAGGATAATGATACCTAGTTTTGGGGTTGTTAAGAGGATTAAACAAAAACAAAATGTAAACTATATGGAATTAGTACATACTCAACATATATTTATTATCATCTTATGGGAAAGCCAACTTATATCAAGCGCTCATAAGAAACTAAACATGTGAATGAAATTGGTAATAATGAGAAGACTAAGAAGAGTGTGCATGTGTGCATGTGTGTTGGGAATTGCCTGAAAAGATTTGTTATAATTACCGATCTGGGAAGCCTCACAAATAAAGGGAAGCAGAGGAATGATCCATCCAACTTGCCAGTGGCCTCAGACTTGTAGGCTGTTTGCCTTTACTGTAATAGAACTATCCCTGTCAAAGGGGAAAGAGGCATGTCTGGCCTCTCTTTCCCACCTCCCACCCCATACCTTGCTAGGATACATTGTAACTCTGTCTCATCCCCTGCTCCTCTTGCTTTTGATAGCCATACTTTTCTTCAGATACGTTAGTATAAGCAGTCTTGCTACAGCCAGATCATTCTGTTGTCCAGGAGTCATTTGTCTCTTTGTGATGATCATATTTATCAGTTGTTCTATTTTAAGGGTTTTAATCTCAGCTTGTTGTTCTTGTTGCTATTGTTCTGAGTTCCAGAGACAGGAGACTGGCAATTTATCAAAACCTCAACTATAAGCAACATTCCCTACACAAAGTATATGTTGCTTGGGCAAGGCGTCTTGCTTTTCCCATTGTCATCATCCCTAGAATTTCAAGCATAGAACAAAGCATAGAATAGAAGCTCAATAAACAATCAGATATTTCCTGGGGTCCTCTTAATGGAAGAGTTTATATTACATTTTACACATTTCTTACAACAAAAACTTGTGCCTTAAAGTCTGTCATTGTTAAGTGTATTTTCTGGGTTTCCAGAAAATTAAAATTTGTAGCAACTTAATCTCTCTCTCTCCAAACACATTTGCAATGCTTGATATTTTTTATCGTGTGGTTTTCTGTGTGTCATCTATCATTATACTGTGTTGCTTTTCTTAAAGAGACAGCCTACACACAGTGTATTTTTTTTACAAAAATCCTTTATTATTATGGCCCATAGCAATTAAAGCTTGAAATTAGAATTAAGGATTGTACATTTAGATGCAGGCTACCATATAGATGTATTAACACTGTGGCAAGGTTTTTCTTTGCAGCACAAAGTTGTCATTAGGAAATATAATACTCATTTTTTGCTTGATTAATTAGAGCAAAGGCATAACAAAATATATATTTTGTGTTGGAGCATGCACCATTTGCAAAATTATAAATCATGAATAAGCTGAGGTTGGAATCCAAAACATTCTGTAGGAAACTCACAAAGTAATATGAAATTTGTTTCATGAAATAGTTTTGGTAAAGAAAATTTGTGTACTTAAAACATGAAGAAATATACCTTGATAACACAATTCACAATCTAACATAGTCTGAGCTCTCTTCACCACTTACCAAATCTACCATGGCTTTAGGTATGTGTAACTTAGGAAGACATTCTGATAATGGTATATAATAAATAATAGAAAACAAATTTCTAATAGTAGCCAGATATCTAAAAGATGCCAAATATGGGGCGCCTGGGTGGCTCAGTGGTTAAAGCCTTTACCTTCGGCTCAGGTCATCTCAGGGTCCTGGGATTGAGCCCCTCATTGGGCTCCCTGCTAGGCAGAGAGCCTACTTCTCTCTCTCCCTCTGCCTGCCACTCTGCTTGTTTATGCTATCTCTCTGTCAGTTAAATAAATAAAATCTTAAAAAAAAAATTAAAAAATATAAAAGGTGCCAGATATCATGTTAAGTGTTCTCTGTGACTATCTGATATAATTCTCACAATGTCTCTGCCAAGTAGGTACTGTTTTTATTTTTACTTTTACTATTTATTACTGTAAAACTTGCATTCAATGATGTATACACCATAGGTATATTATTTCATAAGTTTTGGCAAATGTACACATTTGTATAGCCAGTACTTCAATCAAGAAGATAACTGTGCTTCCCAGAGTCCAGAATCTCTCATGGTTTGTCTCCCTCTTTCATTTTTTCCCATTCAGTTTTCCCTCTCTTCCCCTGTGGTCCTCTATGCTATCCCTTATGTTTCACATGTAGGTGAAACCATATGATAATTGTCTTTCTCTGCTTGACTTATTTCTGTTGAAGGGCATCTCAGTTCCTTCCACAGTTTGGCTATTGTGGGCATTGCTGCCATCAACCAAACTGAGAGTTATAGAAGAAAGGGGGGTGGGGAGATGAGGTAACCAGGTGATGGATATTAAGGAGGGCATGTCTGGTGATGAGCACTGGGTATAACACACAACTAATGAATCATTTAACACTACATCAGAAACTAATGATGTACTATATGCTGGCTAACCGAACATAATAATAAAAAATAATTATAAAAGAACCCCACATACTCAAAAAATATATATGTGATAGAAACTGCTGTAAAAAGAAAAAAAGGTAACTATGCCATTTTTAGCACTAATTTCAAGATGAAAAAAAAAAAGTAGACCTAGAAGAATTAAATAATTTGCCAATGCCACACCAGTAGTAAATAGCAAAATTGGTCATCAAATCCGTGCTCCTTGCCATACTATGCTGGGACACCCAAGCCTTAGCTTCAATGTCTGTGGATTTCCTTTGTTTCTTTTTCTTTTGATAATGGTATGCTTTTAGAGAGAAAACAGTTTGGAAGGCTGAGTGGGATTGTGTCTAACAGTATTTCTGACACTGTTTTTCAAAACTGATAATCATTAGAATGCCCTGGTTTTGTAAAGATAGAGATTCAAGCTACACCTTTGGAAGTTTGATTTAGCAGACTGGAGTGTGGACCTATAATATGTGTGTGTGTGTGTGTGTGTGTGTGTGTGTGTGTGTGTGTGTCTTGAGAACATTTAACATCTACTCTCAGCAACTTTCAAGAATATAATACAGTATTGTTAGCTATAATCACTCTCATCTTTATATTCCCCAGAACTTACTTATAACTTCTAAGTTATCCTTTGACCACCCCCACTCCCATATTTCTCCCACCTCCCAGCCTCTGGCAACCACTATTCTGCTTTCCATTTCTATGAGTTTGGCTCTTTTAGATTTCATGAGGCTGTGGAGAACCCGTGTGCCCTGGTGGTGGGAGTGTAATCGCTCCAGCTACTTAGGAAAACAGTATGGAGTTTTCCTCAAAAAAATTAAAAATAGAAGTATTATGTGATTCAGCAGTTCCACTTCTGGTAATTTATTCAAAGGAAGTGAAAACAGGATCTCAAAGAGATAGGTGCACTACCATGTTTTTTGTAGCATTGGTTACAATAGTGAAGATATGGAAACAACTAAGTATCCATCAGTGGATGAATGGATAAAGAAGATGCGGTATATACATACAATGGAATATTATTCAGAAAATGGCCTCTTTGCAATAACAATCCAAGCTACTTTATCTTTGGATCTGTCATTGAAATGTTTATATCCTTGCAGGAGACAAGAAAAGCTGAAGGTCATGCTCCAGCTCTTAAGTCTTTGCCAAATTCGGTGGTCAGAACTAATCACATGACCCTCTTGGAAAGGAGTGGAGAAACATGGAGAACATAGGTTTTCCGAGTAGAGTCACTGTCTTTGCCACAGACAAGTTTTGAGAATCATTCACCTTTAAATTTCTTTCTTCCTCTAGAGGTTTGTGGATTTGATGCAGTTGAAGTAGATTTAGTCTTCTGTTTTCCTAGGGAATGATACCTTTACCATGATAACTCTACCTTGGCATGGAGTACTTTTCCTTGTCTTCTCTTTAACCACTCTACTCATGAAAAGTGAGCAGCTGTGTATACTGATGCTGGCAGTCCTGCCTCCACTTCTGTTAGTCCCTCTTTCATTCCTTCAAGATAGCATTATTTACATTGGTCCTAGCCAGAATGGTTGGATTCCAACCTGAACTTGCTGTCAGCTGGTTGCCATTAGTTTTTGATGTAGTGTTAAACGATTCATTAGTTTGTGTATAATGCCCAGTGCTCATCACTAGACATGCCCTCCTTAAAGTCTGCTGATACTTTGAGGGCAAAGGTTTTAAGGTTCTAGCCTCAGTGGTTATGGAACAACTTAAGTCAGCGTGGTTTCTGATGCAGCCTGGCTTCCGATCCAAGCTCCATCATCTACTAACTATGTGAGTTTGGTAAATGACTTAACCTCACTGAATCTAACTTCCTCTTGAGTCAAATGGGTGTAATTATAGTTTCTACCTCATGGGACTGTTATACATGTTAAAAGTGATAGTCCATGTAAATGCTTAGTGTAGGGTCTGGCATATGGGGAGCAACCAGTAAACCTCGTCTGCTCTTTATAATGGCATGTCTTTAAGACCCCTGTCTGCCAGTATCTAATAAAAGGAAACTCCTCTGCATTGTCTCACCCAGAGAAATGGATTTCACCGTTGCAATGCTGAAAGAGAAGCCTTTTTCCATGCCTTCAAATTAATCAATCTCAGTTCTTTTCCTACCTTGTTGGAAAGCCAGCTTTGGCCCTGTCTTTCACCTCTAAGTGACAATCTTATGAAAGTTAAAATGAAATTAGTAAAAAGGTGCTTTTTTGTCAATGAAAGTATGTCAGCTATGAAAGAATTGTGAACAATACCTCACATTTCTCCTATTCTATTCTCCACGAAGCTGGGTGCTATCTAACAGGAGGATGTTAAATCACGCAGTGTAAACTTTATTTTCCCGGAGTGGCACGTGAGCTATTTTCAACTTTTGGTTGCGACCCCATTCTCTAGGCAGTGTCAGCATGCCTGTTGTCAGTTTCCCTTTTCATAAGGTGTGTGCATCTTCTCCAAGAGAGCTCACTGCGATCCCTTCCCCAAGATCGTGGAGGCATTTTCCTGGATGTCCGAGTTGGATTGCCCTTGAAAATCGTGCTTTCTTGCTTAAATATGAAAATACTGCAGGCTCCATTTACCTTAGACTCATAATACGTCTGTCACATCAGTACACACCGGCATATCCAGCGTGTGTATATCTAACATTCTCAAGTAGTATCTGTTTAGCTCTGTTTGACCGATCATTTACAAAACTAATTTGGCCATGAAAAATTTATTTTCAGCAAAAGGGGTGTTTCAAAAAATGATATATTTGACAAGATCATGGGCCAGATTGATGATAACTTACACCATGGAGCCTGGCCTGTTTCTCAGATTTAAGAAAGATAGTAATAAAGGAGCGACCGCTGGGCCTGATCTGGTTTTATAAAGCCAGGGGGGAACATAAGAACATAAGTTTCATCTGTTTGACAGGGCTGGGGCTAGGGTGCGGAAAGTGAGGCTCTTGTCACTGGTGTCACTATCTAAAGGAGGTACCAAAAAGCTCAGTAATCAAGGTAAATAGTGTTTTGATGCATAATTAAAACATAATGATGCAAATTTCCGTTATTAACATAATGGCGGATTTTAAGTAAAGTCAGGATTGGTGTTACTAATTTTTTCTTCTGCTTTCGTTTCTAATATGGCTGTGTACAGTTTGTGGATGTACCACTCTTGTCCATTCTTTTTTTTTTTTAAGAATTTATTTATTTATTTGACAGAAAGATCACAAGTAGGCAGAGAGGCAGGCAGAGAGGCAGGTAGGGGAAGCAGGCTCCCCGCTGAGCAGAGAGCCCGATGTGGGGCTCCATCCCAGGACTCTGAGATCATAACCTGAGCTGAAGACAGAGGCTTACCCCACTGAGCCACCAGGTCACCCTCTTGTTCCATTCTTTACTTAAAATTTTTATACTTTTTCTATCACAGATTTTTTGCATTCATTTTGATATTTTAAAAGAGCACATTGAAATACCATGGGCCTTGATTACTGAGATTTTCTTTGGAATATTTTAGACTTTATCCCCAAGACATGTGCCCCAGCTACTTCCACTTCCAGCTCTGCTCTTTTATTCCTTCCCAAATGCAACTGGGGGTAGAAAAGAAAACTCATTTTATCTTGTGCTGAGGTTTTGCACAAAGTGCAAAGTAAAAAGAAATGGCACTTCCATGGACATAGTGGCATTATTTACAGTAGCCAAAAGATGGAAGCAGCCAAATGCGCATCAACTGATGAAATAAGTAAGCCACATGTGGTGCACACACACACACACACACACACACACACACACACGTGCAGAGGAATATCATTCAGCCTTAAAAAGGAAGGAAATTCTGATACCTGCTGTAATATAGATAGAACTTGAGGACATCGTACTAAGCGAAGTCAGTCATGGAAAGACAAATACTGTGTGATTTCACGTATGCACCATGTCAAGAGTAGCCAGAGTCACAGAGACAGGAAGGAAGCATGGCAACTGCCAGAGAATGGAGAGAAGGAATGGGGAGTTGCTATTGAATGGGTAGAGAGTTTCCATTTTGCAAGATGAAAAGGTTCTAGTGATGGTTGCGCAACTGTGTTAACATACTTAACACTACTGATCTGTACACTTTAAAAATGATTAAGGCAGTACATTTTATGTTACATGCATTTTATCACCATTAAGCTTGAACAAAAGAAGAAGAAGAAATGACAAGGATCAGGAATAGGGAGGCACATGATCAAAAGCTGAACTTGAGAATGGAGAAGAGGAGCCCTAATGTCAGGAAAGGGAGGAGAGAAAATGGAGTGGGGTGAGTGGCCTGGGTGACTTCAGCCATCAGACTTCTCTTTGCGAAGAGGGTGCATCAGAAATTGGGCTGAAACATGTTCATTCAACCTTAAGTGTCTTTTCTGTCTCCTTTTTCTCCTTTGACTACTTTCTAGGGAAAAAGAGGTATTTAAATATAAGATAGATTTTGATTAGAGATCCTGTCTGTTAATGTACACCTTCATAGTGCTGATGGACTGGCCGAGACGTGCCGTGCATTTTGGGTGCTTTTATAGAAAAGCTAAGACTTATTTTTCTAATAACTCTTTCATCTGTAGCATCTAGTTTTTCCATTAGGAAAACTAAAATAGCTCACGGAATTACTTTTTGTCTTTCTACAATAACAGACAGTGCAGTGAGCTAGTCACTTTGGGCTATATGTAGAGTGAGATTGGGATACAATGAGGAAAATCTGTCCTCACTGCATACCCTTTCGGCACAAGGACATTTTTTGACATCTTCTTCATGTTTCCAGGTCAGAGAACATCTTCCCTTGTGTGAAGGGAAAAGAGATAATTTATAACAGCATAGACTAAATAATGGACTGTGATCTCTTTTAGGGCAAATAGCATCTATAAATAATTTCCATAACTCACAAAGAGCTTTGTTCTTACTTTGGTTATAAGTTAGTATGGCTTTTTTGTTTACTTTTTGTGTGTTTGCTTACTTTTTCCCTCACCTGACCATAATAGATGCTTCTTTTTTTTTCTTTTTTTTTTTTTGGTGGGGTGGGTAGTCAGGGTAGACTGTGGTAATAACAACCCTAGGGACTTAAAAAAATAGATGTTTGTTGCTCTCTTGTATACTGCATGTTCTTTGAAGGTCAGATGTAGCTCCATCCTCTGTCATCTTCACTCTGGGCCCCACGCTAATGGTGGGGTCTTACCATCATCATGACCTAGAGTATAGCAAAGCATGAGGGACCAAAGTGCTCTTGCTCAGAAACAAAACATCACTTTATCTACGTTTCATTGGCAAAAGCAATCCATGTGTCCTCTCAAGTTTGACAGTGTAGTTTTGTACAGTCTTAGAGCCTCCCATAATGACAACAAGAAGCCAGAATGGTTTCTGCACCATTCTGGTGCAGAAATACTGCAGGTTGTTCAAGAAAGAGAAGGAAGGCTAATATCTCTGCAGTTTCCCAGGCACTTTACGTGCCTTCTCACTTAGCTGTCGTTCTGTCTTGACCCCAACCTAGGAGATAGGAATTGTTCTACTTTTGTTGTAGCCGAGGAAGCTGGGTTCAGGCTGACTCATGTACGTACCTGAAGTAACAGAGTTTGTGTGTTTAAGAGCTGGTGTTTGCATCTGTGCCCAGCTAACTCAGTCTGTGCTCCCTCTAAAACAGAGTTATTCTCACATTGACATGGGGACAAAGAGAAGCCCAAAACCCTAGTGTGCAAGTCACTTTCTTAAATAACAAGACCCAATATGAACACTCACATTAACTGATCTGGCAGAGAGAAAGCAGGGCATGGAAAGACTGCTATAAACGGTTAAATTCTTTGAGAAGGAGAATGGTACTAAAAATAGGAAAGTTACTCCACATGATGCCTTTTCCATAGGGAAAAGCATGTGAGTCTCACTGACCACCAAAATTTGGGTGATCCAACTCCTTTAAGAAATATATATATAATATATTTTAAAGATTTTATTTATTTATTTGACAGACAGAGATCACAAGTAGGCAGAGAGGCAGGCAGAGGGAGGGAGGAGGAAGCAGGCTCCCTGCTGAGCAGAGAGCCTGATTCGGGACTCGATCCCTGGACCCTGAGATCATGACCTGAGCCGAAGGCAGAGACGTAACCCACTGAGCCACCCAGGAGCCCCATAAATACATATATATTTTATTTTTTTAATAGATTTTTAAATTTTTTATAGACATATAAAGTATTTTTATCCCCAGGTGTACATGTCTGTGAATCGCCAGGTTTACACACTTCACAGCACTAACCATAGCACATACCCTCCCCAATGTCCATTACCCCACCCCCATTTCCCGACCCCCTCCCCCCAGCAACCCTCAGTTTGTTTTGTGAGATTAAGAGTCCCTTATGGTTTGTCTCCCTCCCAATCCCATCTTGTTTCTTTTCTTCTTTTCCTACCCCCCTAACCCCCCATGTTGCATCTCCACTTCCTCATATCAGGGATATCATATGATAGTTGTCTTTCACTGATTGACTTATTTCACTAAGCATGATACCCTCTAGTTCCATCCACGTCGTTGCAAATGGCAAGATTTCATTTCTT
>PISX010001740.1:0-183610 GCA_004024625.1 Mellivora capensis | reverse complement strand
ACCCCGAATGCCTGGCTCCACCCCCAGAAGGCCTGGCACATCCCCAGGAGGCCTGGCCCCACCCGTGGCTCTTCCCACTGCGTCAGAACCTGCTCTCCCTCTGCATCCCTCCTGCCCGGCCCCCCTCTGGCCACCACCACGGGGCCCCTTCCTCACTGCCTCCTTCCTGGACCGCTGCAACTGCCTCCCACCTGTCTCCTAGCCCCACTCCTACCCCCTTCTCAGCCCCAGGGAATGTCACTCACCCCTGCTTAAGGCCCGTATGGGGTTTGTTGCCTCCAGGGGCAAGGACCAGGCCAGGGCGGGTCTCTGCAGCCACAGCACACCGGCAAGCCGCCCACCTCTGCTTCCTTCACCTCCGCTCGGGTGTCAGGCCCCCAGCGCCCCTCTCGGCAGCGGGCCCCCGCCCCCCCCGCCCCAGCCCCCTGCCCTTCCGCCCCTGCAGTCCAGGAGCCCTCCGCACCAGCGAGCCGCTGCAGGCCCCTCTCCCTGAATCCTCGCTCCTGGGAGGCCCGGGACTGTCACTCGGGGCTGGCAGAAGAGGAACCGGAGGGCTGTCTGCGGCGCACCCCCGGGCTCCACACATGGGTTCCCTTGGTTGAAAGAAGGTATCAGTGAGGTGGGCGAGGAGATGGCGAGGCAAGAAAAGGCCCAGTTTCCATAGCAACGGAAAGGCTGCAGCGCAGCAAACAGAGAGGACAAGGGGGTTGTCCTGGGAGCAGATTCAGTCCTGGGATTTGAGGACAGAAGGGACCTTCAGTTCCCGCTACTTCAGAAGTTCTCAGCAGGGTGAGTTCCCCCAGGAGACATTTTTGGGGGGGTCACTTTAGTTGGGTGGGAGGTGCTCCTGGCGTCTAGTGGACAGGGAGTGGGGACACCACAAAACAGCCTGCAGTGGGCACGGGGTAGAGCTGCAGAGCTCTCCCGCCTGGCATGCCCATGGGCAGAGGTGCAGAAATCCCGATGCCAGTCAGGCCATGTTCTGGGTTCAAATGTGCTCTACAACATCTCCCCACCCTCTCCAGAGCTCTTTTCAGTCTTCACTTACATGCCTCCAGTGACAGAGGGCTCACTACCTATGGGAGCAGACCATACAAGTTGAGGAACTGGGGCACTGGTGCCAGAGCTGCCAGGACACCCTGGGGAAGACGTGTATGTGTGTCTCCATAGCAGAAAGGCAGCACCAGGCTTGCACTGAAGGCTTCAAGAGGAACGAGCCCAGGCAAAAACTAAGACACCAGCTTCTGTCCTCGGATTCTCCAAGGAAGAGGGTCCTCCAGAAACCAGGGGTCTAGGGGGGAACTCAGGGGGTCCTGCTGGTTCCTGGCCCAGGATCTCTCAGCTTGACTGCAAGGTGGGCGTGGGGATAGGCAAGAAGGGGGCAAGAGATCTGCATTTCCAGAAGTAAAGTGTCATGGCAAAGTACTTAGGGGGAAAGGTACACACACGGAAATATGTCCAAAAATAAGGGGATGGCTGGGGAGGTGGGGTTAGATGGACTGGTGCTGGAATTCACAAGCTTGGGTCATGGGTCCCTGCCAACCGTTGGTTCTGTCTTCTGTAAAGTGGGGATGATCACGGCACCTGCCTGGAAGGTTGGAGTGAGGACAGCATTTCTGAAATACCCGCACTCACTCTGGCGGATATTCCCGTCTGAAGTCTCCATGGGCTGCAAGGTTGCCTCTTGGCTAATCCCGCTGAGGCTGGGGGCTGGGGAAAAAGTGTAATTCCTTCTTCCCATCTAAGTTTACAGACCCCTGAAGTCCTTCTATGAACCCCATAGGAATCCCTGCCCCAGGGAGAATCAACCCTCGCTGCTGGGCTGGCAGATTCTTGAGCCTGTCCTCGTCCTTCCCGAGCAATGGGGACTTTTAAACCTTGCAAGCCCAAGTGGCAGCGGGAATGTCCAGGCTGTCGGAGGTGATGGCCTCTGCCCCTCATCCCATCCCACCCCGAGTCCTAGCCTGGAAACTCTTGGGGTCACAGACTGAGGCTTTGCTTTCTGTTCTATCCAGGAAGGAAACAGGGCCAGTCCTGAGCAGAGAACAGGGCAGTCGGGCACTCAGACCTCGTGCCAGCAGCTGGGCGGTCTTTTAGCAGCTGGGGAGAAGCTAGGCTATTTCTGTGCCTACCTTGTCCCCAGGGCCCAGCCAGCCAGGAAGGCCACTCAGGGCCAGGCCCATCCAGTCACCAGCCATGACACTGGTTTCCAGAAAGTGTAGGCAGGATGGGAAAACGCCGCCTGGCTGGGAAGCAGAGGCGCTACCCAGCTGTGAGTGAGTGGCCACTGTGCCCCGGGAAGCTGGATATGAGCGATATGGCCCCAAGCTGGTTGGCAAGTCCGAGTGTGTGGGAAGGGATGTTGCCCACAGAGTAGCCCAGCCCTTCCTCCCCTCAGGCAGAGCAGAAAAGTGAGGGTGTTTCAGGCAAGGGAATGGCCTAGACACAGGTGGGTTCAGCAGCAAGGACACAACCGTGGGCCAGGACGGTCAGGCCCTTCCTGGAGGCAGCAAGCACAGCCGAGCATGCGGCCTCGGAGTCTGGCTCTGGGCTTCAAAGCCTGCTCTGGCTGTGCAGTCTTGGGCGAGTTGCATAACTACTCTGTTTCAGTAAGATGGGGATTACCAGAGCTTCTAGTCTTAAGGGCTCTGGCAGGGAGCCCACGTGACAACAGTGAGGGCACAGTGAGTGAGAAAAGAGCGTTAGCGCCTCTCGGCCTCAGTTTCCCCATGTAGGAACTGGGAGGACAGACTGTCCCATCTTCCAGGGCCATCTAGATCTGATGTGACCCCTTCCTCTTGTTTGGGGACAGCGTCCAGCTCCCTTCCTCTCGGCCCTTTCTGAAAAGCCTGTTTGATTCATTTTTGTGTGGGAATCTTCCATTAGAGACGAGGGCAGAGAAAGGGGGCAGAAGCAGCCCATCAGGGGGCCGCCCCTCATCTCCCACCCAGGCAGGGTCCCCGCTGTCCGCACGCGTCATATATGCCCCGAGCACACCCGGGCAGCCCTCCATCTTGTCCCACTTCACAAAACCTCCACAAGGGTCTGTCCGCACTGTTTCGTAATCCTGGTAAACACTGGCTTTCCCTTGTACCATTTATTTATGCGTTTATTGCAAAATAGTTATTTTTCTCATCGTAAGAGGAGTACAGGCTCATTGCAAAATATCCAGAAAATAAAAAGTGTGATGAAGAGAGAAAAGATTGCCCTTAACCCTAATACCCGGGGGTTGTCACTGTTAACCCTCCGGTGCTCACCGCGCCAGACCGATTTTTAAAAACCATCCCTGGAGAAAGGTATTTGCTCACTTATTTACACACTGAAGATCCTACCTACAAGTGTGCTTGCGGTGATATTTCTTTTTTTTTTTAAGATTTTATTTATTTGACAGACAAAGATCACAAGTAGGCAGAGAGGCAGGCAGAGAGAGACGAGGAAGCAGGCTCCCCGCTGAGCAGAGAGCCAGACGTGGGGCTCGATCCCAGGACCCTGGGATCATGACCTGAGCCGAAGGCAGAGGCTTAACCCACTGAGCCACCCAGGCGCCCCTGCTGTGATATTTCTGACTTTAAATGTATGTACACATGTGGGCGTGCACGTACATATCCACACATACATATATGTTCACATGTGTACATGCAGTCATATGTTTTACCTTCTTGCCTGGTCTCACACAGCCCCCGCGATAGGAGAGCAAAGACACAAAAATAAATCGTGTTTAGAAGTTCTGCATATACTCATATCCATCGTTAAGTGCTGCAGCCTCTGTCCCAGGACCCTGCAAAGCTGCTGGCCCCACACAGCGGGCCCCTTCCTTCTTCTCCCCAGGCGGGCAGGGGACCGCGCTCCCAGAAGGCGACGGCTGCTGGCTCCCATGTCCTTTGCTGACCGCCTTGAGCCCCACACGTGCCTGTGCAGATCGACTCTCCCCTGAATTCTTTGAACTTGCCCACCTGTGTCTGAGCTCCGTTCTGCACTCCTCGCTGGGAAGCTGGTGCAACCGCGTCTCTGCTGGGGGGCAGCCAGGTGGAGTCCGGCTTTTCACAATCATTGTGAAAGGCTGTGGACTCTCCCTTGGGTGTGCCTTGGAGAGGGCTTCTTGGAAGTGACATTGCTGGGTCTCAAGAGCACATGGTAACATTTCTAGCTGCATCTGTGGACGGTCCCGTGAGGCTCTGTCTGGAGGGCCGGCGCTGATCACTCTGCCATCCCCTGTGGCTGGACGCGTCTGCTGTTCCCAATACTTCCCATGATACGTAACACCGGGGGGCGGGGGGGGCGTCTTCAAGCACAAAGTGGCTTTTGTGTCTGGGACTGCTCTCTGGCCGACCTGGCTTTACCAGGGTAAAGGGACCCTGAGGCCCGTGCTGGATGGTTCGTTTAAAACAGCCATCCCCGCCAAAGTTTACACTGGAGCGACAAATCAGACAGTTATTAAAAATAACTGCTTTATTTTGTGGTCTACGAGTCCACTGACAGCAGGAGGACAGCGCCCCATGAGACGCCCAGCAAGTAGGTCCTACAGAAATATCTGACCTTAAAAAAAGCAACAAAAATCGAACCTCAACTTCCCTCCCCAGCAGATACTTCTGGCCCTAGGGGGCCCAGCGGGCCAGACCACGCAGCCCCCCCGCATGGCACCCGGCGCTGCCATCCATGTCAGACTACAGGCCGCGCACCCGCTCCTGCCTGTGCTCACCATTGCCCTGGGGCGTAGGGTCAGACCCTATACTTGCGTGAACGGATTTTAAGGTCAGTCTCTGAAACTGGACCCCTGACGCATGTTGATAGAAAATCATGTGATCCACTGCGTGCCGTCCCTCCCCCGACGTCACCCCGACACCGGGAGCCTTCCATTTGGATTCCGCGCATCCGAAGCTAAGACCAGCTGTGAGCCTCACGCATCTGGTCATCCACAGCCCCGCCAGCAGAGCCTCTCTTCACTACCCGGGTTTTAACCCACCAGCTGTGTGGGAGCTGTACGTGTGAACCCTGCCCACAGGAGGACTTTTCTTCTCTCTCTGCTGGTCTCCTAAGGACATTTGACATTGGATTTAAAGCTCCCCCGACTCCATCCGCAGGACCTCAGCTTCCCTGGAGCATGTCTCCAAAGACCCTGTTTTCAAGAAGGGCCACATCCACAGTAACAGTAATGTTTGGGACTTGAACGCGTCCTGAACACACCCCTTCCAGCACCACAGTTAAGGGCTCGCTGAGGTGCCCACGTGGAGGGGCCCCAGTGCCTTTGCAGGGTGTCTCATGTCCATCTGTGTCCCAGGCCCGCCCCTCCTGCCTGAGCCACCGCCAGCTTCCCTGCGGCACGCCAGCCACTCATAGGTGGGCATCAAGGAGCTGCCGTCCCCCGGCTTGCCCACCCTGTTTTCCCGGCTGCACTGCACACCCACTGTCAGGGTCCGCCGCTCACGGAGTACCTGCTCTCCCCGCACGGGACGGCAATGTCTGGGGTCATCCTAACGATGGCCCTGTGGGCCAGCTAGGACTAGCCCCTTACAGATGGGACAGCGGAGGCTCCAAGGGCACATCTCTGCCTTGCAAGTGGCAGGTACAGGACCCCTCACCGTGCCTCCGCCTGGAGCAACACTCAGGTGTGCACTCAGAGCATGCACGGGCCGGGGTGGGGGACACACCAGGACACATGTGTGTGAACATGGTGGCTGAGGGGTCCGCATCCAGCCGCCGAGCTAGGATCTGGGCAAGTCTGGCTAGGAGCCCCAGAGGCGCCCACCTGGCCCGTGTTTGGCCCCCACCAAGCCAGGTCTCGGAGGAAAAGGGGTGGGGAGCCAGCCTGCCCCTTGGGGCTGCTGTGAGCCAGAGGCTCCCTCCCGGTCCTGGGCGTGCCCTCTACATGAGCACCTCGGGGCGGCCACAGCAAGCACCACAGACCAGACCGCGGGGCTGGGCACAAAGAAGTCTGTTCTGCCCCATTCCGGAGGCCGGAAGACTGAGATCAAGGTGTCAGCAGAGCCACACTCCCTCAGGCCTCTAGAGGAGGATCCTTCCTGCCTCCCCTGGGTGCTGATGGTGGCTACCGACCCAGGGCCTTCCTCCACAGACACGTCCTTCCAGCCTGTGCCTCTGTCCCCACGGGGCCTCTCTGCTGGTCTCCTAAGGACATTTGACATTGGATTTAAAGCCCCCCCGACTCCATGCGCAGGACCTCAGCTTCCCTGGAGCACGTCTCCAAAGACCCTGTTTTCAAGAAGGGCCACATCCACAGTAACGGTTGGGACTTGAACGCGTCCTGAACACACCCCTTCCAGCACCACAGTTAAGGGCTCGCTGAGGTGCCCACGTGGAGGGGCCCCAGTGCCTTTGCAGGGCATCTCATGTCCATCTGTGTCCCCATTCTTGTGCACTGGGACGTGCTGCGGTCCCCAAAACATGGAGACAGAAGAGACCAGGGGCTAATGAGGGAGCTGAGGTGCACAGCCATAACCGTAAATCCCAGAGGGGCTTGGGGTCAGCCGACGGTGGGGGGCTCCCATGCACACTGGGCTGGATGTGGGATGAGGGCACTGTTTCAGGGCCAGGCACTTCCGTCTCAGGGATGTGAACTCCTGAGGGAGCCCTGATCTGCTCTGCTCACCCCTGTTCACAGCCCCGGGCATGGAGCAAGTCCCCATGAACACTTGGCACCTGTGGGAATGAATTCCCTCGTGTGGAAGGAAAAGCCTCGGAGGCAGGAGAAGTCCTGCCTCAGTTTCCCCAACTTGCACATGGGGGTTGGGCCCAGACCCAGACATCCCACGGCAAACTGCCTGGGCAGCGCCACCTGCTGGACGGACCAGGCAGTGCACCTGGCAGGAACCTTCCTGAAGAACCGGGGGACGCGAGGTCCTCATGCCTGGGGCCCCATCACTGCGGTCTTCCCTTAAAGGCGACTCCTAAGGAGGCCAGCAATCCTGTTCCTTGGGCCCCCCTCTGGCTCTGGCTTCCAGAGTGGCCCGTGCCCAGTGATGGGGACCTTGGGGATGGCCCCCGAGTCGCCCGCACTGGGGGGCCGGCCGCTCAGGGTTTCCCACAAGTGGCCTCAGGGCTCAGCCTCACGTTAGCTCACACTCACACACCCATTGTCACACGCCGCTCCCACTGTCACAATGCACGCGTGTTCACACTCAGACTCACGGCGGCTCTCGCGTCACACACTCACCCTCGTCACCCACGCGCTGTCACGCACACCCACGCAACACCCCGCACTCGTGTAAGCACACCCACGCACACTCGCCCATATATGTGCCCGTGTGTACACTCAGCCCCACTCACATACACACCCCTGCCCCCTCTGCGGGGACAGTCACCCACACTCACACATACACTCGCCGCCCCCACGCACACACCGCTGCACGCTGCCTCCCACCCCGTCCCCGCCGGCCTGAGCAGTGGAGCCCCCACTGACGGGGCGGGTGGAGCGTGGGGGGAGGGTCCGGCTCTCAGCACCGCGCACAGCTCCCGGGTGAGCCCTAGACCACCTTCCCTGGGCTTCCTCTCAGACGGCGGCGTGCAAGCAGCTATGCCACACTTGCCCTTCAGCTTTTCTGATTCATTATGTGGGGATTTACCAGCTTTCATTCATTAACTGTCAGGTCCCCAGGATCCCATTGTACAAATTTACCATAATCGAGTGATTCATTCTCCCGCCCATCGGCGCTCCCTGGCTGCTTTGCCGATACATACAATACCGTGAACACTGGTGCGTGTGTCTTTGCACACCCGCAGCAGTCTTCCGTGGCCTGCCCTCCGCAGAGCACTCACCACCGGGTCATGGCACGTGCGTGGCGTCTCTGCTGTGGGGATGCCCGCGGGGCCTTCCTGCTGCGAGTGCCACATGCCTACGTCCCCCATCCTGACCACACCTGGCTCTGCCCGCCTGCTGGGCGTGAAAAGGTGGTGCACTGTGACCCGGCCCGTGTGTTCCCGCGGGCCGGCGAGCTCCGCAGTGTACAGCACTGGGGCCCAAGCCCGTCTTCTGCTTGCCGACCGGCCTGTGCGCTTTGCTCGTCTCTCCGTCTGGCTCCTTGCCTTCCCCCGACAGGTTTTCAGAAGTTCCTCAGGTGCTCTAGATGCTGCTCTGTCCTCGGCTGCTTATACTGAGAATGACTTTTAGTCCGTGACTTGTGTCTTCACTTTGTAATGGAAATCTCTACATTTTAAAGATTTTATTTACTTATTTGGGAGAGAGAGAGAGTGTATGTGCGCATGAGCCGGGGAGTGGGAGAGGGAGAAGCAGACGCCCCCGCTGAGCAGGGAGCTGGACAAGGGGCTCCATCCCAGGACCCCGAGATCATGACCTGAGCCGACGGCAGACGCCCAACTGACAGAACCCCCAGGGGCCCCCAGAAACGTTCACATTTTTAATGTCAAAGCGACCAATATTTTCTCCCACAGTTTGTGCGTTGAGGATCTTGTTAGTTCCTTCCCAGCCATCAGGTCAGGAAGATACGGCTTCCTTTCCCCGAAGTTGTATACATTTTGCTTTTTGCGGTCATAGGCCTCTTTGGTGTTGAAGGCAGTGCGCCATCACAGAGTCAGACTGCTAGGCCCCTTGGTCCCCACCGCAGCCCCCTGCCACCTGCTGGCTCCCGTCTGCTCTCTCTGCCTCCAGCCCCCTTCACGTGCCCCCCCGTCTGCTCTCTCGCCCCCAGCCCCAACCCTCCATGGCTCCTGCAGAACAGACCCCTCCTCCCCAGGTCCTCCTGCCGCACCCAGCTCCGGGCCAGGAAGTCGAACTAGCGCACAGGTGCTGTCACTTGCTCGCCCTGCGATTTCGGCCACATCCTCCGCCCGCCACAAAGCTTGATGCCAATGCCCACGAAAACACCTGCTCCGACATCCTCCACCAAAACCACCCTGCCCACCCACTCTCCACCCCCGTCCACCCTGCTCTCCGCCCTCGGAGCTGACCCGTATGTTCTGCAGAAACAGCCCTCCTTGTTCTCTGGCTTCTGGAGCCCAGAGGGTGCCCTGGTACAAGGTAAGTGGGGAGGTGCAGAAGGAGGTCCACGTGTCTCCTGCGCTGGACCCTTCCCCTAGGGTGGCCAGGTCTCCCACCGGAAGGTCACACCCTTTAAGGCTATGGCTTCACGTCCCCCCCACATTCCAGCCCCAGTCCCCTGCCCACCCCAGGCCCAGTGTGGATGAAGCTCGGCAGCTGTCCACGTGGGATCACTGCATTATCGTGGTGGCGCTCTGCCTGCCACGCCCCTGTAAATTATACCCCATAAGCCCCTCCGCGCAGTCCTACTGTGGGTGTGCAACGGCCACCCTCTCTCCTTCAGAAACCCCAGCTGCCATCAGTGGAGACAGAAACCCCAATAAAAGTCAGAAAGGCAGTGGCAGGCAAATGCGTCAGCGGGTTCTGAAGACAATTTCACTGGTGGTGACCGCTTGGGTCCCTGTTCTCCTTGAGACGGGACGTCATAAAGACGTGTGGGGACAGTCAGCACACTCCAAGCCCAGCCTGGCTACCAGAGAGCCAAGCTGTCCCCTCCTGAGTTCTGCTGAAAGGGGCTGCTTGGTGCTGAAGGCGACGGGTTAGCAGGAGGGTGTGGTGACGGGCCCGGGTTTCCCCAGGTTTTCCCCTGTCAAGGTCAGGGTGAGCAGCCTCCTCCCACCCCCAGCCTGCCCGCTGCAAAGTGGAATTCTGCCAAAGAGCAGCGACAGCTGCCAATTAGAGGTAAGGGGACAGCGGGGGAAGGGCACATGCTTTGAAGTTGGGCCTGCCTGGGCTGAGTGCCCAGCGCTGCCGTCTCCTAGCTGGGTGGCTTGGACAGGTCCCTCAGCCTCTCTGAGCCAGGCGTCCTGGTCTGTGACGTGAGGGTGGCATTCCTGCCCTTGGAGAATTACTCAGACGTGGCTATGACCCGTTCACACTGTGGCACACTTGGTTATGGTTAGCCTGCGTAGCCGCGGTCGGGAGCATTGCTGGGATGAACACAAGAACAGCGTTGCCAGCTGAACACCATCTGAACATAAGAAGAATGCGCATCTATTTTAACATTGAAACCGCTACTGACCTCTACTGCTTAGTCACCCGCGAGGACGCTGGGACCCAAGGAAGGTGCGTGGCTCGCCCGAGGTCACACAGCAGTAGCAGAGATGGGTCTGGAACAAGGGCCTTCTGAGACTGTTTTCAAGCCTCATGCCGCGGCAGACGCTACCACGGCGGCTGGCCATGAACCACGTCCTGTGGGATCCCCTCCCGTCAAGTATGGGCAAGACCTGTGACTTGCTTCTTCAAAAGAAAAAAAAAAAAAGATTGATTGATTTGAGAGAGCAGGAGGAGGGGCAGAGAGAGAGGGAGAGACAGGGTCGGAAGCAGACTCCACACTGAGTGCAGAGCCCGATGCGGGGCTCCATCCCAGGACCCCGAGATCGTGACCTCAGCCGAAAGCAAGAGTCAGACACTTAGCCGGCTGAGCCACCCGGGCGCCCCTGTGACTTGCTTCTAACCAACGGAATGTGGGGTGCCACTACATTTCATCACACAAGGCTCTGTCTTAGCCAGTGGAAGGAGAGAGAAGCTCCCGGGGGCCTCGCAGAAGTAAACGGCCGTGCTAGGAAGTGCCGTGGATGGAGCCGTGAGGCAGGGCCTGAGCATGGCCTCCAGGTGCAGCCCGTGATGAGGTGAGATCCTGGGTCCTTCAGCCACAAGGACATAAACACCGCCAGCGACCGGAGTGAGCCTGGAACCAGCCTCCCCGGCTGACTCTCCGGATGAGAGGACTGCGGCCCACGGCGAGGCCTGGAGCAGAGACGCAGCGCAGCTGGGCCTGGACTCCTGACCACAGCAACTGGGTGTTTGCAGCCACTAAGCTTGTGATAACGATTATGCAGCCTAGAAAATGAACACACACGGACCTCCTGAGTTCTCCTAAACTTCCCACCTTTCCTACCCGCCGCAGGCAGTCAGGCCTGCGTCTCTCCTTCGCAGCAGTCATGTTCAGGGCCCCTGGGTTCTGAGCGGGCCTGTGGCTCTCACAGCAGAGACCCCTGGCTTCCGACAGGCGCACGCAGCTCACAGTAAACACCGCACTGCCGGCCTCCTTGCGGGAAGACACAGCCAGGGGACCAGGTTCCAACCAGGGGCTTGAGCAGAGGTGAGGCGCGCTGCTCCCGAACGCCTCCCTGAGCCTGGGGGGCGCCTGCCCTCGCACCCCCTTCCCGCTGGCTGGGGTGCAGCCTGACATAAGCCAGCCCGATTAGGCACCATGTGCCCCAGGGAACGCAGCCCTTCACCTGCTCCACCGGCCGCTGGGAGGTGGCCCTCCGCCTCCGCCCTCTCCGGGAAAACCCCCAGCTGAAGACGGAGGCCTTGCCCGGAGCCACAGCCCCTAGTAGTCCCTGCAGGAGACGAAGGCTTGGCCTCTCCCCCATGCCTGGGACACCTCCAAAGGGCCACCCTCAGAACTGAGGTCTCTGCCTGGCAGCGCCTGGGGACCCCTCTGTGTGCAGATCTCCCCTGGGGCCGGCCTGCAGCTGGTGAGCAAGTCAGCACCAGGGGACTCGGAGAGTTCTGAGCAAGGAGATGCCCGAACCCTGCCACCCTGACCTTGACATGAGAGCGGCAGAGAGAAACCTCCTCCTCTGACGCTTTGCTCTTCTTCGTCAGGGTTAACGCACCCACCGACCATGCAGACTGAGTCCGTCTCTCCTCCTGCACCCACAGGGCTGTGCTCTCCGACCGGCCCTGAGACATCCCACGGACCGGCTCACACCCCACCTGCTGCGTGGCCTTGAAGACTGGCGGGAGAAGACAAGGAGGGCCCTGCCTGCCCACGGCAGGATCTGCACGGGCCTGGGAAGACGTGAGGCCGGTCACAGCGAGACAAGTGGCCAGCAGTCAGAAGTCCTGACGGACAGCTTCTTAACAGAAACGTGGCTCACCCGGGAAGCATGTGGTTCACGCGGGACCACGTGGACTGCCGGGGCCGGGCCTCCAGCCGTGGGATGACATGCAGAGCTCACACGGCCATGTGGGGAGCGACTCGGGGGGACCGCAGAGGCCAGCATGTTCAGGACCCTGCGTACCTGACCTTAACCTTTACTGTCCAACATGCGGAATCGATCACCACGTTAATGCCAATAAATGTATTGTACACCGATGGCACAAACAGATCCATAAAACGTGGGGGGCGACTGGGTGTTTTGGAACCGGGGCTCAGGCATGCCGGCTGGGCAGACTGGGTGCCTGCTCTCGAGGCTCTGGTGGCAGGGAGGGAGCGGGGGGAGTGGGTCTGACAGCAGCACCAGGCTTGCGGGGAATGGATCTGTACTCCGCGGACCCCTCGTACTCCCTTGTTCACGGAGGTCCCCCACAAACAGAGATGGTCCCTGAGCTAGGGGAGAGTCGCTGGGAAGCTGCCTGTCGGATTCAAATACAGGGACCAGTTTGGTTCAGGGCAGAGGGTCTGGCCTCCTGCCTGGTTTGGGGGGATCCATGCTTGTCATTTCTGTGAACCTGGAGCTTTAGCGTGTTTACATCTCCCACAGCCAGGCCTGTGGAGACTGTTTGGAGAATGTCCTGGGCTCCTGCAGGCCCTCTGCCCTCACCAGTGAAATGCCTGGGGCTTTGTGTCACTCCAGGAGACGGGCATCCTGTGTGGCCTCCTCCCCCGTGGCCTGTACCCATTTCCTCAGGGGATGGACACACCTAATAGTCACCTGAAAACAAATCTGCACATTACGTTCTGCTTCTGGGCAACTTGTCCTAAGAAAAAAGCTCGGGGAGGGCATGCGGGACCTGTATCAGAGGAAACAGCTCTGTGCGGTTACAAACACACAGCAGCCACGGCCGCTGATCTGGGCACACCTTTAAATACAGTGTTGGGGCGCCTGGGGGGCTCAGTGGGTTAAAGCCTCTGCCTTCGGCTCAGGTCATGATCCCAGGGTCCTGGGATCAGGCCCCACATCGGGCTCCTTGCTCAGCGGGGAGCCTGCTTCCTCCTCTCTCTCTGCCTGCCTCTCTGCCTACTTGTGATCTCTCTTTCTGTCAAATAAATAAATAAAATCTTTTTTAAAAAATACAGTGTCGGGGTGCCTGGGAGGCTCAGTCGGTTGGGCATCTGCCTTCAGCTCAGATCATGACCCCAGGGTCCTCGGATGGAGCCCCTCATTGGGCTCTGCGTTCAGCGGGGAGCCTGCTTCTCCATATGCCCTGCTTGTGCTCACTCTCTCTCTCCAATAAATAAACACAATCTTGAAAAAAATACAAAAAATAGGGAAACCTGGGTGGCTCAGTGGGTTGAGGCCTCTGCCTTCGGCTCGGGTCATGATCTCAGGGTCCTGGGATCGAGTCCCGCATCAGGCTCTCTGCTCAGCTGGGAGCCTGCTTCCTCCTCTCTCTGCCTGCCTCTCTGCCTACTTGTGGTCTCTGTCTGTCAAATAAATAATAATAAAATCTTTTTAAAAATACAAAAAATAAAATAAAACTTCCTGTTAAGTGAAAAAAGCAAGGTGCCTGAGAGTGGGTAGAGTATCCATATTTTTTGAAAGGGGAAGGACAGAACTTCCATGGTATGCATTTGGTCTCCACCCAGAAAACCAACGGAAACTGAGACGTTAGCAAAAGCATCTAGGACAGGGAGTGGGCGCAAGTGTGCGTGGGCTTGGGTCACTGACTCCGATGGGCTTCCACGAATCCAAAAAGTAAAGTGTGGACCCCTGGAAGCCTGCTGCAGCTGGCCTGGGGTGAGGGACCAGCATCTTGAAAGGCTCCATGGTTGACCAACGCTCGCGGGGCAGGGGACCTTGTTCTGGACGATTTCATCACCAGGTCTGAACAAAACCCACCCAGCAGCCAGCAGCTGAACACTCGGGCGGTGCTGCTTTCCGGGACACATGCCAGCCCTCCCCGGAAGCACGATCGAAGGACTCCTTTCATTCCTGGTGACCCCCGGTGGTGCGTGTGGAAATCAGCCGCCTTCACCAGCCTCCGTGGTCCCTTCAAGCCCAAGCTTGCGCCACTTCCCGGTTTCCACAGCAACAGCAGACACAATGGTTTCTGTGCAGTTCGGGTCTATAAATAATTTCTAGATCGCTCGTTGAGGTGTGAATGGGGTGGGCTCGGCAGGGCGGTTTGTGGTGGTGGCAGGCCGGGCCACTGTCCACGGGAAACGGGCAAGCTTGGGAAGCAAGGTCATAGCCCCATCCCACAGCAGTTTTCTGCTTCAGAGAACATATCTGGGCCTGTTCCATCTTGTCTGCGAACCCCAGAGATGTTCCCAGCCGAGCTGGCTGCATGGTGGCAGGGGGCGACGTGGGTGTTCAAAACCCCTTCTGCTGACCCGGGGACTAAGGCAGGCTCAGAGGAGCACGGGCATGGATGTCCCTACTCCTGAGCTGGCAAGGACAGTGCCTGTTTACTTCGGTGAAGACCCAGAAGGACCCTGTGTTTCTCTGGAGCGAGGGGTGGATACCCTCCGCCCGGTACCCAGAGACCAGCCACCAGTGCATAGAGAGAAAGAAGGGGTGCATCTGTCCGAGGTGATCAGAACAGGCTCTGGGATGAATGAAGATTTTTAAAAAGAACAAGGTCACAGATGCTCCTATTTGTGTAGGAGAGACACATGCCGTGTTGTAGACATGCACGTGTGTGCACACACGTGTCCACGGGCACACACACACACGTGCGGGAAGAGACACACACAAGAAACGGATGGCCTTGCTTATTAGCTGTGGACAGGTGGGTCCAGCAGCCTCAAAGGCGTCGGGTGGGAGGAGACGTAGTTTCTGAGGCTAACCTCTCTGTAGCATCCACATCTTGTTTTATCATTTGCATGCATTAATTTTTCAATTAAAAAAAAAGATGAATGGCAGCGTGGAAAAGAAGAGTGGAGGGCAGAAAACGAAAGCAGCCAGGAAGGAGGGTGGGAGCCGGGAAGGGAGGCAGGAATCTCCATTCCTTCTGGCTCGCAGGGGTGTGTGGCTGGGAGGAAGTCCACGTCGAAGCCCAACGTTGCTGAACGTGCAGCCGCGATCCCAGTTGGAAGGAGTCCCTGGGGGACCCCGCCTCCAGAGGATCAGAGACGCTGGACAGCGCGCCTGCTCCCTCTGTCGCGTGAGGACGTGATGGGAGGGTGGCAGCCTGCACGCCAGCGTCCTCCCCAGAAACCATGACCTTGGACAACTGGCCTCCAGCGTGTGCCGTTTCGTTAAAGCAGCCACGGGACGCGAGCAGCCCCCACGTGCAGGTGGGGAAGCGGAGGTGTGGGGAGGTTGCGGGCTGTGGCCAACGCCGCAGGCAGGGGGTGGCCTGGGAAGTGGGCTGGGGAACCCAGCCTTTAATTACACAGAGTGGGGCAGGCTCTTGTTTTAAACCTCATAGGGCAATATGTTGGAAAAAGTCTGGAAGCTACCAGACTAGAGAGAAAGCACGTGAGACTCTGTGCAGCAGAGTAACCACCCCGTGGTGTCTAGTCCCAAGCACCCGGAACCCGTGAGTATTTACCTCGTGTGGTAAAGGGGCCCGTGTCCATGTGATGAAGGGTGTCGAGATGAGTGGATTGATTGTTCCGGACAATCAGGCAATGCATAAATGCAATTTAGGGGCAGGAGAGGCAGGCAGGGGGCTCAGGCAGGGGCGAAGGCGCTAGGCCACTGGCTGGGAAGATGGGCGGGCTGCTGCAGGCCTGGGAGCACGGCACCTCCAGAAACTACAGGAGAAGCCTGAGAACACATCCGCCTCCAGAGGCCCGGAAGAAACGCAGACCTGCAGCCTATCGTAGACTTGGGACCTCCAGAGCTTAAAAACGAGGTTTGCGACACTCTAGGACAACAGCAGTAGAAAACTGTTCAGAGGAAAAGCCGCAGATTTGGGGGGCAGGTTACCAAGGGGAGGGTACGGTTGGGAGAAGGAGCTGAAACACGCAGGCCTAGGGACCTGCCCCTCCATGAAGTGACCGGGCAAATGTGCAAAAGGCTTTGGTCCACACAGTGCGGCACGAGTGAAGTGGGACCTCTGACCTCAGTTTTGAGGGGCCCTGCAGTCCCCACTCCTGCTCTCTTGGACGGCCACGAGGAGTCCAGTCTGCAGAAGGAAGACGAGGCCACGGGGAGCAGAGGAAAGCCAAGCAGGCCACACCCACCGCCAGGCCTGCGGCAGCGGCCACCTCTGACCATGCAGCCCCGGGGGGCCACCAAACCGGTCCAGCCACGTGAGTGATCCCACATCGTCCCACGGAGGAGTCACCAGCTGAGCCCAGCCCAAACCGCCCTGCCTGAGGGTCAGGAACGTGTAAATGCTGGAACCAGAACCCACCCCCGCGGGCACTGAGGTCGGGGCACCTCCCCGTTATTCTCCACCTCTTCTGTCGTCAGTGCCGCCGTGGCTCCCGCCTGGATCAGTAACAACACCAGAGAAGCCCCCGCTGGACCCACTCATCCTCACTGCAAGCCTCGGGGTGGGTGATCGGGGCATCACCGTTTGACAGACTGGGCACCGAGGCCGAGAGCCCAAGATCCAAAAGCCGGTGAGAGGCGGTAGTGGGCTTCGAACGTAGACTTATCTGACACTGGACCCCCGTCACGGGACCCTTTGCCCGTCTGCTCCACTCACTCACTCGTCCCAGATAAGTTTATCCAGAGTCTTCTATGTCCAGCGCTTGGAAAGATGAACGAAAGGACGTGGTCCCTCTGTGAGCAGCTCTTCAACAGTCGCCATCCTCGGGGATGCTGGGCGTTCCGTCCATTTCCCTGATGAACGCGGCGTGGACGTGAAAGTGGCTGTTTGTTCTGGGGACAAACTGGGATTGTGCTCGGCTGTCACACAAAACTCAGTTCCGTGGCTTGTCCAGCTGGGCTGTCGTTTTTCTCGTACGACCCTGAAGACAAGAGTCCTGGGTGGACAGCAACAGGAAGGGGTCGTCCGTGTCTCTGCCGCGCTGTCCGTTCCCGACATGGGGTTTGTGGCCGCGGGCTTGGCTTCCGCCAGGCTGGTCCGGGTCACGTGCCCACGGCCGGCCCGATCCCTGCGGCTGGAGCGACAGTGCATTACAGCTGGCCCAGCCTGGGTCGTGGGCTTCCTCTATGGACGGAGGATGGGACTGTGAGACAAAGGGGGTCCGGGAGCCAGGGAAGGAGTTCAGGTTGTGTTTTCCCGACATTACTTCCCGACTGCATGCTCTTCTATACTGGGAGTTTTCTGCTCCTCCCAAAAGATGTGGGGACTAGATCTCTTTCTCTTGAGTTGGAGCGGGCTTGTGACCGTGGTCAGAGTAACGCTATCCCAGATCTGGCACTGGGTCATAGAGGGGACGCACCTTCCACCCGGCTCTCTTGGGGTGCTAGCTCTCGGAAGGCGGCCCCCATGGAAAGGTCCCATGCCGGTGCCTGGGTGAGGTCCCATCAGCCCTCCGAGTGAGAGAACCTTCGCAGATCTCAGCTCCCAGCCACAGAATCACCCTCGGGAGCCGAGCTGCCCCACCTGAGTCCACACAGAGCACAGACCCATGGTCCCTGCCAAGCCCTGCTCAGAACACAGACTTGTCACCATACTGCATGATTTCCTTTTTTCTCCTGGAGGCTAGGTTCGGGGTAGTTGGTGAGGTGGTGTCGGAGAAGGAGAACCAGAGCAGGCGAGCTCAAGTACATCCTCTCTCCTGGGAGGTGGGGGCCAGCGGGCAGCAGGCACGCAGAGACAGAGGAGGAAGGTACGAAGACGCCAGGCTCGCTGGCAGCAGAGCAAGGGAGCCGGGCCTGAGTGGGCCTCTGGCTCGCAAATGTGAATCTGAGCTGACCGTCTGGTTGCAGGCTAGCTGGACTGGAAGAAACCCAGAGACGGTATTTCCGGGACCGGTGGAGAGTGAAGCGTGCGATTTGTGAGGTTAGCACCAGGAAACGCTTGTTCCCCACCCTGCTGTGTCTCCTCTCCGGCCAGGTGGAACCACACCCACCCACATTCCTGCACCAGCTCTGACCTTGGGCACATCCCATCCTGGGGACCAGTGGCTCTGGGATGGACCATGCCCTGGGGCCTCTGCCTAAGTCCAGCCACTTGCCGCTCTGTTCCCGTGGCCCTAGATCTGAGTTTTTAATTATTGGACATAACCTTAAACCTTAAACTCTTATCATTCCTAATTATTTTTTCTGTAGACTTTTAAAAAAGATCATTTATTTATTTGACAAAGAGAGACAGAGAGAGCACAAGCAGGGGGAACGGCAGGCAGAGGGAGAAGCAGGCTCCCCGCTGAGCAGAGAGCCTATTGTGAGACTCGGTCCCAGGACCCTGAGATCATGACCTGGGCTGAAGGCAGACGCTTAACTGACTGAGCCACCTGGGCGCTCCTGTAGGTTCAGGTTTTTACTAGTCATATCATCTGAGAGTACTGATGGCTTTGTTTCTTCCTTTCCAACTCTGAAAGTTTTTACTGCTTTTCTCACTCCCTAGGCTGGTAACTGCCCCCATACAATGTTGAAGGATCCTTGCCTTGAACCTGATTTTAAAGACACTGCTTCGAATGGGCACCGCTAAGAATGGTATTTACTAAAGCATTTTGGTAGTTGTGGTTTATCATACTAAGAAAGTTTAATTGCATTCTTTTTAAGACATTAAAAACATTTTTTTAAAAATTTTTATCTTAAGCAAGCTCCATGCCCAACGCAGGGCTTGAACTCACAACCCTAAGATTAAGAGTTGCTCGCTCCGCTGACTGAGCCAGCCAGGTGCCCCAGCCAAAGTTTACTTTTGTTCTTCATTTCCCAGTTTTCAAGATAAAAGGAGGCTGAGTTTTAGCGGCTGCTTTTCCTGCCTCGGTATCCTCCCTCAGTCTGCTCCTGTGACGACGGACATAGACTCATCCAATCAGTCTTGCATCCCTGCTGTAAACTGACATTTGTTTTGAAGCAATACCATTTTATAGATCAAAGACTGAGTTTGCCAGTATTGTAAGGTTCCTGGGTCTGTGCTCGCGGGTAGTGTTGATGTCTAATTTTCCTTCCTCACACTACCGGTGTCCGTGTTCTTTCAGCATCGGGTTACGGTGGCCTCAGAGAACGAGCCTGGAAATGTTCCTCCTTTTCTGTACTGGCTGGAAGAGTTTCTCAGACCACGGCAGTGGACTTGAAGGGCCTGGTAGGACGCCGTCCGAGAAGCGCACTGGGCCCGGGCTTCTCTCTGTGGGAGGATTTGGAATGCAAGTGCGGTATCCTCCGGCTGCAGGCCCGTTCAGACTCCGTTCTTTGCGAGCCTGTTTTGGCTGATGTGTTTTTTCTAATACTGTGTCCGTTTCTCCACTGCTGCCTGAATTGGAAGAACCCTTACCCGGCTCTAGGGCAGGGCTCAGCGCCCGGATCTGAGCTGCCCTTGACCCTCGGGGAAGCCCAGTCTCCTTCCGCTCCTCTCTGCCCACGTCAGCCTCTGAGTCAGGATGAAGCGGGCTGCAGGCAGCAGAACATTGGGCTCAAAATGGCTTAAACAACGAAGAATTGTGACGATTTAATGGCAGCAGTCCAGAGTTGGGCAGCTGCCGGGCTGGTTCAGGGGACAAGGGTGCCCCTGAGGGCCCCGCCTCTTTCCTTCTGCTCATCCCTGGCACATTCGTCTGCACATGGAACGTGATGGCGGTTGTCGTCAGAGGCATCACGTATGGGGATGTGGAAATACCCTTTCAGCTCAGGTCATGATCCCAGAGTCCTGGGATCGAGCCCCGCATCGGGCTCTCTGCTCCGCAGCGAGCCTGCCTCCTCCTCTCTCTGCCTGTCTCTCTGCCTGCTTGTGATCTTTGTCTGTTGAATAAATAAATAAAATCTTTAAAAAAAAAAAAAAAAGGCTTATTAGCGGGGAGGAAAGCGTTCCCCCAAAGCAGCCCCACACCAGGCCTTACTGGCTATAGGGTCGGGTTCTGACGGAGGTGTCCACCTCCCCAGTGGGTGGCCAGCCCTGTGTGGCCAGAGTGGGGGGGTGCTGGGCCGAAAACCACGTCTGCTCCAGCACTTCGGGCTTCACCCATAGGCCGTCTCACCTGAGCCCCTCCTGACCTCTCTGGTCTGCTGCCACCCAGGTTAGCCTGACAGAATGTTGGAGCACCCGTGCTGTGCTGGTTAATGTTTAACAACAGGCTCTCAGGGGCTGGGGGGAGCCCTCATTTGAAGGTTTGCAGATTTCCAGGGTATAAAGACTCCCACTTTGGTTGATCTCAAGCTACCGATCAAGGTCATTGACCGCAGAGCTGGGAAGCTGTAAACCGGCTCCAGAGTTCTCCTCCCTGAATCCCACTGGACCCTACAAATGGGAGCCGGGTGGAAGGGGGACACCCCGCCCTCACCAGAGCGCAGCACTTAGGCATTAAAGGGGCTGCCCTCGGACGCATGAGACCATGTACTTAACACCTCCTATGGGCTAGTCAGGTACAAAACCCTATCTTGATTCCTCCTAACCGTCCATTTGCTCACTGAAAAGACAGAGATGCAGAGAAAGCAAGGCACACAGAGGCTCATACAGAACTGGATCCCAACCCAGGCTTGTCCCATCCACGTCCTTCCACCCCAAGCAAAGGCCCAGATGCAGAAGAGACTCAGCTCACTCGAGTTCAGCACCTAGGATGCACTGGGCGTAATTCCACCAAAGTGGAGCATTACTCATAAGAGCCCAAACTGTGGGGCAAAAGCAAGTGTCCAGCAAGTAACGAATGCCCCAGCAGAGTGCGGTCCACCCAGTGGAGAGCCACTCAGCCGCGAGAAGCAGTGACGTCCCGCCTCGGGCCACCATGGGGATGAACCCGGAACGTTTGCTGAGTGAATGCGGTCGGTCATGGAGCACCAGGCGCGATGGGGTGCCACGCACATGAAGTCTGCAGGGACGGAAAGCCGATCGGCGCTTGCCAGGGGCTGAAGGGCAGGCGGATAGGGAGTGGCTGCCCTGGATTCGGGGCTTCTCTTGGGGGTGGTGAGATTCTGGGGGCGGGGAGCGATGATGTTTGTGCAACTGTCTGACCGTCCTGAAAGCCACTGGACTTTAAAGCAAATAAAGTACAGGACTGACTGACGAGGGCTTCCGCGCACGCACACACGCACACGCTCACACAAACACGTGCGTGCACGCACGCCCAGCCGAGGCCTTCCACAAGCCTCTCGTGATCACTGAGTGGAACTGGCCCAGTTGCCCGGGGTCCTGGGCTAAGGAAGCCCTTCACATGCACGTTTCCAACTAAGTCCTTCAACACCCCTACAGCTGGGTCAGATGATCAACCCCATTCCACAGGTGAGAAAATGGAGGCTCAGAGTGAGATGAAGCCACCGGGTAGTTGACAGCAAGAGTCAGGACGCAGACCCTGGTCCGTCGGACTCCAAAACTTGTGTTCCAGGCGCTTCCCTGTCATAGAGTGGTATCTGGGTTGCCGCAGGACTCCGTTTTCCTCCTCCAGAATGCTGGTTCGGGTGACTCTGCACCTCGCAAGGCTACCCAGCCTAAGATCAGCCTCCCACCTCTGGGCAGGAAAGACTGCGTTCTGGAAGGAAGGGGCCTCTGTTGCGGGAAGGAAGCCTGGGGTAAGGGGACAGGGTTTCCGCCTCGAAACTCGGTTCTGTGGCTACACTATGGGGTGACCTCGGTGAGCCCCATTCCATCTCCAGCCTCCTTTTGCTTACCTTAAAAAAGGAGGGACCCCACATATCACTGGTCTTCAACAGGGGCACTACTGCCCTCAAAGAGTATTCTAGAAATTTGTAGGGGTTCTATGAGTGGGACAGTTCCCCAAAATGGAGAATCCCCCAACCTCTCCAACTTTCCAGTGTCCCACCCGACCTTCATGGGCATGAAAAAGCCTCTTATAATTTATGGGTAAAGAAACTAGCTCCATTTCCTGTTTGTCTGCTTTTTGCAGAGCTGGGTTGTCCAGGACCGCAATGACCACGCAGTGAAGGGGAAATCGTCGCTTCTACTTGGACTTGGCCAAGAGTTGGTCACCATTTTGGAAAATCACATCGCCAGCAGCAATGCCTTTGTGGTGTTTGAGCCTCCATGGGACACACTGGTGTCACCAAGCTTCCCCCTCCCATACAAGTGACGGACCACGTGTCGCCTAGTAGGGCCAGCCCCAAACACCTGTCTTTGAAATCCATACTGCTTTATTTCAGATGACTTTTCCTTTACGTTACAGTGAGGGCCTCGTGTGGGTTGTTTTTTGCAGTGGGTGTCTAGATAGATTAGGTTTCCTATGAGTTCCATTTCAGAATAAGAAAGGGAGCATGCACAAAAATTTTCAAGGTGTTTGGCAGGGCTAAAATAGGTCTGGGGACCACTGAGCTCCGTTGGATTTCTTCGGCTCTCTTCCAGCTTCTAAATAATGACAGCTGACCTCAGAAAACTTTTCCCACAATTCTAACAAAACCGAGTGCGGGGTGCCTTTTAAACAATTCTGAACCCGTCACTGCGCCACAGCGGCCCACATGCGTCCAGAAGCTGATTTCAACGCGCCAACCCCATGGACCCTCAAGGGGCTTCCTTCTGTCCCCGCGGAGACCACCAGCCCATCAGTAACCCACACGCACAGCCAACTTCCTTGTGTGCTTCCTTTTCACCTCAGGAAAGGAAAAAGCCGACACACCACACCCAAACTCCTTCTTACATCATTTCTTTGCACTCTGACAAGTTCAGTGCCCAACTGGAAGGTTTGCCGAAAGAAAGAAATAAAATAAAAATAAACAGGAGATGACTTCCGAGGAAGTGTTCAGTAACAAATTTTGCTGTGCCCGAGGGAGTTCATGCCAGGCGACATTCCTTCCTATTAATTACTGCTCCGGGCTTAGCTCCCCTCGTCTCTCCTCTGGCTTATTGTGTCTTCACGGCAGCTAGCGGAAGGGTTGGGGCACCGCCTTCCCCATCTGTGGGGAACAGAATGTTCGGAAGGGGTGGTGTCGGGGACGCCACGCAGAACTGGCAGATGTGCCGGGGAGAGGAAGAAAGCAAACGGGAGGAGGTGAGGAACAGAATCCACCACAGCCAGGCGGGGAGCAGACCATGAGGAGGGGCGCTCTGAGTTGAAGAGGGTGGCCCCCCAACGTTCGCACCTGCCCGAAACGTCGGAACGTGACCTTGTTTGGAAACAGGTGTGTAGCTATGAGGAGGACGCATGGGATCGGGGCGGGTCCTAATGTGGGCTTCTTGTAAAAGGAGGACAGGACACACACGGAGGAGGGGCCAGGCGGCAGCAGAGGCAGAGGGTGGAGGGACACGGCCACAAGCCACGGGACGCCAGGAGTCCCCCAAAGGTAGAAGAGACAGGAAGGACCCCAGCCCCTGCTGCCTCCAGAGGCAGCACGGCCCTGCCCACGCCATGACTCCAGCCTCCAGGACTGAGAGGATACGTTTCTCTGGTCTGAAGCCCTCCGGTTGCGGCCGTGCGTAAGGCAGCCACAGAAAAGTCTTTGAGGGCTTACGATGAAAAACCGAGAAGGTAAGTGTTGTGGACTGAATGTCCACAAATTCTTATGTTGAAACCCCTGGTGTGACATGAGGAGGTGGGGCCTTTGGGATGTGCTAGATGAGGCCGTAAGGATGGAACCCGTGCCCTTCCGAGAATTAGGAGGCGCTTGCTGTCCCCGCTCTGCCCCCCATCGCGTGAGGATACAGTGAGAGGTCACCAGAGCCCCACCGTGCTGCACTCTGCCTCCGGAACTACGGGAAATGAATGCGTTGTTTACAAATACCTCCACACCACCCCCCCCCCCGGCCCAGTTTGCGATATTTTGCTGGAGCAGTCCGGAAGTAGACTGATCCCAACCCCTCCATCCAGCCACCAACTGCCAAATTGATCTCAAGACCCAGAGTGTGGGATGCAGGAAGGACGTGCCGGGCTCCTGCCCTGCTGAAGGATGGGGGGCTTACAGACTCACTGGGCCCGGGGTGTATGTCAGCCCCAGCTGGTCGAGCCCCTTCCTTCTCCCCACTGGGCATGCTTGGTACCAACAATGGCATTTACTGAGTCCTTCCTACAGTCCTGGCACTAGCCAAGTGAAAAATATGAATACTGACGTCTGCATTCTGTATAATCTCCCCAGAAGATAATTCTACTCGTACAAAGAATGTGTCGACTCCATATTTCATCCTCAAAACAACTGCATTTCATCAACTATCAGACCCAGTAGCTGTAAGACTCGCTGTTACGTTCCACACCCTCTAGAATCACAGAGACAGTGAAACGCGTCCTTACTCGTGAACACGGCGCTGTTTTAGAGATGTTAACGCGCGAATCTTCGAATCGGCGGCATGGGGTGCTACCGTCACCCTCTTTGGTGGGTACGAAGATTGGAAATCGGGGTGACGTCACTCTAAAGGGTGGAGCCACTGGACGTTTGGCTCTGGGGCCTGAGCTCTTGGGACACACACCACAACCCCCACAGGGAATACTACCGACTCTACCGCTTTGGGAGTGTTAGGCGGAGTCTCCTGGCTGTGTCACTCAATGGCCACTCTCCCCCTTTTCCTTCAGCATTACAAACCTGGGGTTTCTGTGGGCACATGGTCACTGGCTATGAACTACATTTCCCAGACTCCTTTGCAGCTAGATGGCCATGTGACTGAGTTCTGGCCAATGGGATGTAAGCAGAAGAAACAGTAAAGCTCCTGGGCCTTCAAAGGGGAGGGGGCGCCCTTTTCCCTCCTCTGGCTTCCCTCTGCCCTGGCTGGAACGCAGACGTGCTGGCAGGAGCTGGAGCAGCCGTCTTAGATCTCGGGGTGGATAGGACATATTGGGGTTGGCAGCACAGTGAGACGAAATACAACAGAGCAGCGAGGGTTGTCATGTTAGCCTGAATTGTTTAGTCTTGGGCAATTGTGAGAGAAAGAAAGAAACCTCTTCCTGGGTTAAGCCACTGTTATTTCAGCCTCTGTTCTAGTAGCCAAGATGTAATCCTAATTAATACACATCATTGTGCGCCAGATGCTGCCCAGGAGGCTCAGTCCCTGCCCTCCAAGAGCTGGGGGCTCACCGAATAAGAACGTATATAAAACACCCCGTGCTGAGCACAGAGCAGGCCCTGGGGGAAAAGTCTGTTCCTCACACGAACACGCGTAACCGAGGCATCAGTTTGCACATCGTGACGTTCTCCTGCTTTCTCCAGATCCCACCCAAGTACGGCCGGAAAGGCAGCATGACTCTCATTTCGCTGGGTTCCTTTGCCCAGCTCCCTACCACGTGCACCTTAATAAATACAACGTTCTCTCAGTGGGCAGAGCAATTCATAACGAAGATGTGGGGCTGCCTCTACACCCCAGGATGGCGCCCCTTCCTCAAACAGCCGCACCCGACTTTTCCTTCCTGTCCGCTGGCCAAGTCCCTGCGGTCCTCAGGGTAGCTGTCTCTGCACCCCCCCTTCACCGGGCCAGAGCATGGCTCACGACCCCGCCAGAGGGCCAGGGCTCTGCACCCCTCTGGCCATGGCAGCTGCTTCAGAGGAGACTCGGGCCCATGCTGAATCAACCGGCATCTGTCTGGGGACTGACACTGGATGTGGCAGAGGGCGATCGAGCCCCTCGCTTGAGATCTGGAGCCGTGTTGACGGTGAGATCTATTGCAGTTGCTACAGCTACGTAACAAATGGCCCCAAAGCTCGTGACAGAAGACCACCGTCTACCATGCTTATGGGTTCTGTGGGTCAGGACAAAGCACAGTGTGGATGACCTCGCTGCTCCACGATGTCTGGGGCCTCGACAGCAAGTCTTGAAAGCCAGAGTCTGGAATTGCCTGAAAGCCCAGCCTTTCATGCGGGCGGTGGTGGCTGTCAGCAGGGGCCTCAAGTCCTCTCCATGGGGTCTCTTTGTGAAGCCAGCCTGGGCTTCCTGATGGCATGGTTGCTGGTTTCCAAGGGCTAGTGTCCCCAGAGAGAGTGAGCCAGGTAGAAGCTGCTTGCCTTTTTAAGGCCTAGCCTCAGGAATCATGTGTGACTTCCACCACTGTTTGTGGATTGAGGCAGTTCAAAGGGCATTCAAGGTCAAAAGGAGGGACCATAAACCCTAGCTCCTGACGGGAGTACATTAAGGTCACATTTCAGAAAAGCATGTGGGATGGGATGTGTGTAGATGTGGCCAAATTTGGAATACACAACAATGTATCACCAAAGCCTAGAGCTACTGCCATCCTTAGTCAAATGTTGAGGCCGTCTACGAAACGGGGCCAACACAGAGGAAAGCAGAGCAAAGAGAAGGAGAGCCCCCTGGATCCAGTTGTACCTGAAGCTTGGCTCACCTGCAGACTGTCTTTTCCAGGTAGTGATACAATAAACATTACTTTTCCTTTAGAGATCTGGGTGGAATTTCTATCATTTGCAGCCAAAACTGTCCCAAGCAACTTACAGACTGTAAGTACGAATAAGCTTGGCTAAGGCAGGACTCCAGCAGTTAGCAGCATGAAGCACTCGCCTGTGCTTTGAAATGACAGGTTTTCCTCTGCTGTTGGCTAACCAGAGTCCCCAGGCCAGCATCCCCAGTATGAATCTGCCACTCCCTTTAGAGGGCAAGAATTGATGACAGTCAGTTTTTTACTTGGCTCGGGCTTAAGTGACCAAAATGTTCCCTTTTGCCACGAGTGCAATACAGGCTAATCTGGGAAGTGCTATTCAAGTGACCCAGATCAAGGTGATCGTCCGCACAAGAGAGAGCAACCCCGGGGCCTGGTACGTCCCTCCAGGCTGGTCCTGCAGGGAGACGCAGGCATCTGCTCCGGGCCAAGCACTGATGTCTGCCCACCTTGCTCCCAATCTTCGGGGCAATCCTGCAAGGGAGGTCTCATGTTACAAAGGAGGAGACAGAGGCGGAGAGAAGTCACGCAACTTGCCCGAGATCCACACCAGGAAGCTGTGAAGCCAGACGTGTGGGTTTCTGACTGCCTGAATTCTTTCATGCCAAGCTAGTGGGGCTGGGAGGAAACCGGCGCAGGGCGTTCTAGGCGAGGAGGACCACATGCTTGCCTCTGCGAGGGGAGGGAGGACCAGCAAGTCAGTCACGTGGCCAGAGCACGGAGGGGAGGGGCTCGTCACGGGAGCAGATGCTGATGAGGGGGCTTACAGGTGGTCAGAGAGGCAAGGACTGGCATCCTGCCAAGCCCATTCTTTGGTGACCTGTGTGTAAATTGAGGCCTGGCCACTCTGAGCAGGTTTTCGGTTGCTGGTTGGCGGCTGCTGACCGGCTCCTGCTTGCCAGCCTCTGTTGGCACGTGGCTGGGTAGACAGAAATGAGTCACACCCTGGTGCTGCCTGAGCCCCCTCCCTCTTCCTGGGGTGCAGGCCGCCTGCCAATCCAAAATAAGCAATGCGTGGCCCGAGGGGTCAGGATCTGGGAAGGGAAGGAGCCCTGAGGACCTCGAGCTTTGCAGGGTGGACCCCGGTGCGGGCCCTGGTCATCAGAGACCTGTCCCACTGTACAACATCAGGGGACTGAGGTCCAGGGCCAGCCGTGCCTCCAGTGAGCCATCTGACCCCAGCAAGTCCCTTCCTCCTGACTCTCAGTTGCTCATGTGTGTAAAATGGGGCAAGCTGATACCCGCAGCACACGGACCTCCAGGCCCCAGGCTACTTATCGATCTTCCTCCCAGATCCTGGGCGCTGGGCTGCTCGTCTGGCCTGCCATCAGGCATCCATCCTTCCTTTCTGTTCTGCAAATGTGCCCGTCTCCGCCCTGTAACCTGCCCCCCCGCCCCGCCCGGAACCCAACATGGCTAGCAAGTGTCAAGCCCCAAATCTTGGGTAACAGAGTGACCCAGCTGGGCATCACGTCCTGGGGAAAGGACCCAACACAGGAAGTGTAGCCCAGAAGCACCCTTACAGTCGGAGTGGGACCCTTTCCAGAAGTGGGATGTGGCCTCATGTGTCAGAGCTGCTGGGGAAGGCAAGGCAGGATGTGACTAATGTCAGCCGTGGGTGTGACAGCCCGCCAGCCTCATTGTTAGAGCAGAACAAATGCAGCCCCCAGCCCGCTCCCCTGCCTGTTGCCCGCCCAGCCCTGCCCTGCCCTGTGTCGGGTCCCCCTCCTCCCTTGGGGTATACAAACCCACAGTGCCAGGCACTTAAAAATAGCATCCTACCCAAAACGTAGGCATGAGACGGAACTCCAGAAAAGGAGAAAGCATCTCCTCCCTTGACTTGGAGCACGTGGACTAGGAGCGAGTGGTGCCTGGCACTGACAAGGGGCCTCTCTCCATGCCTTCTGTTCCCTGTGGGGAAGGGAAAGCCCATGTGGTGAGCTCCCAATCCTGAAGCCAGCACCGCAATTCCATGGGGTGGGGCGTCACTGCTCCCGCCCAGGGCTGCTCTGCACCCCGGCTGGCCCTGAAGGAGGGGCTGACCTTGAGGAACAGACACTGGGAGCTACTCATTTCCTACTTTCCTCCCCGAAGGTCGCCACTGGCTGGCTATGACCTTGACCTCTCCAACCAGCCCCTCCCGTTGGGTCAGTGACACACCTGATTGCATTTCTTGCTGTATGGTTTTTTTTCCCCTCAGCATTGTTGATAATACCAAGAAACCAGAAAGAGCTAAAGCATTCAAAAATAGGGGTCGGGCGCCTGGGTGGCTCAGTGGGTTAAAGCCGCTGCCTTCGGCTCAGGTCATGATCTCAGGGTCCTGGGATCGAGTCCCGCATCGGGCTCTCTGCTCAGCAGGGAGCCTGCTTCCCTCTCTCTCTCTGCCTGCCTCTCTGTCTACTGTGATCTCTCTCTGTCAAGTAAATAAATAAAATCTTAAAAAAAAAATAGGGGTCAATCAAGGTAATTATGGCAAAGGCACCAAAGAATACGCTGTGGTCTTCCAGAAGCATCTTCAGAATGCCCCATTTCTTTGAGTCTGAGACACTGTCATTTGTCACCGGATCACCCATCCCGTAACCCCCTTCAGCGGAGAGAGAGAGAGAAGCAGCAGCTGGCACGTTTCTTTTGATAATGATTCTAAAACACATCCCTATTTCAGAAACATCAAAGTGTGGGAAAATATGCAATCTGGTGAAATGGAATGATTTGGAGAAAATGTTCTCGATACATTTTTAAGTTTAAAAGAAGTGGGTTAAGCAACATCACGCCCAGTCCTCAGAAAAACTAGCACCCACATACAGACGTACGCTGTGCTCATTCAGCAGCGATCCCAGTCTGTGAACCACGCAAGCCTACAAACAGGCCGGAGGGACACGGAACTCAAGCTAACGGCGTGCGTCTCCAGGCACCGGGGTTGTCAGCGCTGTGGGTTCTCTTCCTTGACGTTTTCTGCATTTTCCGATTTTCTGATTTCATAGTCAGGTGACTAAAGTCCCAGGGGTTCCTGCTCCCTGCCACCGTCCATGGGTCCGCGCTCACCTCTGCTGAACGCCCTACAACGGGGACCCATTCAGGGCTCACGATCACATGTGGTGGCAGGAAATCTTTCCTGTTGCCATGCTGCAGATTGGAAAACTGAGACTCAGACAGACTGAGCAATTTTCCCGCCGGGCTGGAGCCCAGTTTCAAGCTCTGGTTAGCGTGAGTCCAGAGCAGAGGCTCCTAACTGTTCTTGCTGCTGTCCCTGCATCTTCATGCCACAGGGGATCTAAGGACAGTGCCACCTCCCCACCGGCCAGGAAGGGAGGCCTTGATGTAGAGCCCAGAGAGGGCCCCTCATGCGGCTACTGAAAGGCTGGGAGCTAGGGCTGGAGCGCCCCTCCCAGCCCCTTTGGTCCTAAGCCACTATGTTCTATGGGATAAAATGAACACAATCAGGCTGAGAAAACCAAGACCCACCCCAGCAGCCCAGGCCACCAGGCCCTCTGGGAGGCAGATGTAGGAAATGGATGTTCCCACAGCCCCATGCAAGGATGCTTTGGCAAGCCCCCCTGCACCCCTTTTCATGGTGTCTCCTCATCTGGCTAAAAGGAGTCTCCAGCTTCCCCAAGAGATAAACATTTCTGACATCACTTCTTCTCAGCTGGGCAGCCAAGGGAGCAGCTGGGAGCCCTCCAAGCAGGGGGAGGGTGGGACCGTGCTCATTTGCTGGAACTCAGCTGAGAATCCTTTCTCTAGGAGACCCCAAGAAACCGTTCCAAACAAACAAAAAGCCTGCTGGGGAAACTGGTGGCCGGGAACCCAGGGCAGCCAGTACAGCCCTACAGAGAAGGATGGAGCAAATCCCAGTGTCGAGGGTCCTGGGCATCGCCGCCACCCGCGGAGCTTCTCAAGGCGCCAGGATGTGCATCCATGGCAACAATCCGAGAGGGGCAGGATGGTCCCATTGTCCAGGAGATGGAAGCTGAGGCTCCGAGAGGTCAAGGACTCCGCCACAGCCAGAACGCACGCACCCTGAGCTCAGAACGATGCCCCCCCAGCTCTTTGAAATGCCCCCCGGGTCTCAGACTCCTTCGGAGACACCTTCGGAGACACCGTGGAAGCCGTATACCATCCGCTTTAAAAAAATGCACACAGGCTTTTCATGCAAAGCGTGGTGGGTAAGTTCAGGGAGGTCAAGCGCTCCTTGAAGGCTACTGATAAGAATCTCCATCAACCGTCCAAACGTCCACCCCGCCTCCCTGGGCCAGCACAGTGGTCAGGGTCGGGGGAAGGATGCTCATCTCCGCCTGCTACCGCAGCCTTGACGGGGAGAAGGACCCAGAACTGTGTTGTCCCTGTAGTGGCCCTGTGCTTGCACGACAAGGTCTTTGCCCGGTGGGACCCACATCTGCCCCCTGAACATTTCTGGTTATTGGGGGCCCCAGTCTCACCATTTCTAAACTTGTAAGACCCGTGTCAGACGCCAGACCTCTAGAATGCGGCAACAGGTATCTGTTGTCTTAAGCTCCAGAGTTTTGTGCGTTATTTGTTAGAGCCATCACAGGGAGCCAAGGCACCGCCCCCTGGAACAAACATCTGGGGCTGCTTTCTTGGTTTCCCCGCTCAGAGCGAGCAAGTCCACAGGCCTGGAAGCCAGCCCCCGGAGGAAAATTTCAGCTCTCCTTTCAGAGCATGCCAAGATGCCAGGTGACCCCTAGGAGATCAGCAGGCTCCATGCGAACCCGCTGCGGCCACACCACAGTCGCCGGGAGAAACGGCCACGGCTCGCAGGCGCCAGACACTTGCAGGCTGCCGTACTCACAGTCCCTGAGCCACACAGCGGCCCGTTACACAGATGGGAAGAGGGCGGTGCAGGGAGACTGAGTGGTGTGCCCAGGGCCATGGAGCCTGGGCTCTCCCAGCCCGCTCTCATTTCTGACACTGCCAATGGTGAATGAACCCAGAGACAATGAAGGTGGTGCCGGCACGGTCACCGCAGGGCCGAGGCGGGGCATGGACAGTGCCACGCGCGTGCCCAGGGAGGGAGGAGGAGGAGAAGGCTGTCGTGGAGGCCTTGGCCCCTTGGTTATCGGTGACAATGGGCCAGTGACAGTGAGATAATCTCGGGGGAGGGCTCCCTTCTCACCACAGACAGCCCCTCAAATCTCCCAGAGGGGCTCACGGGGACAAAGAGCCAACAAGTCCCTTCCCTGACTCTAGGAGAACCAGCCGTGGGGTGGGTAGGAGGGCAGAAAGCTCCCATGAGGGGTCGCAAAGTCCATCCCCGCTGGCAAGGAGATGAACCGGGCGGACGTGGCCTAGACAATGCTGGAAGGTGCCCAGGTGGTCGTCTGGGCTGGCCGTGGGCGCCCAGCTGTGAAATGCCTGATTACGGAGCACAGACCTGACCGGCGGCTGGCTCCACCCGAGCAGGACGGCCCCCATGATGAGGGTAAAGGCTGACGACAGCCTGGTCTGTCCTGAGAGGAGCCCCACCCCACCCACACCTCTGGCTGCACGGCTGCACGGCCTTGTGGTGCCACAGCTGGGGTCGAACAGACGGCAGTTAGAAATCTGGCACGACGGCATGTGACCACTGACCTCCTGAGCCTCGCTGTCCTCCTCCACAAACAGAACCCTTACTGTGTTCCGACTTCCAAACACCGCACGTCCGCAGACTTCAGGACAGGCAGAAGGCATATCCTGACGGGTTAGGGGCCATCACGATGGCTCTAGTCCCCTTGTTTGTGGTTTACTTTCAGCAGGGATATGGGACACAACCAAGGAGCACAGGGGCTTCAGTGAAAGATTTCTTCTCCTTAAAATTGATACACAAAGAGAGATCATCTTTCTCCTTCTGTTGGAAGCTGGATGTGATGCCCGGAATGGCTGCAGTCACTTGTGAGCATGAGGAGAACCAGCACGAGGTCAAGGCTGACGTCCTGAGGACAGAGAGGCTGGGTCCCCAGTGGTGTCTGTGAGCCACAGCATGAACCAATTCTGGAGCCTTCCTGTCTCGGGACTTTCTGGCCTTTCGAGCTGCTAATTAGCAGGTTACATGGATAACGCCACATGCTAATGCCAGAAGCACGAATAGTGAATAGAACATATCACCATTAAACGTTATCATACACTCGATATAGGAAGATGTAGTCAAACACAGGTGACCAGAAATACGAAGATGTGCGGATCATACCAACAGTTCTCTATGGTGGCAATCAGCTCCCAAAGGTAGGCTGGTACGTGGGTCGGCTGGGTGATCCCAGATGGCTCCTTTGCCTCTTTTCTCATCTGCTAATTAAGAAGTTAACCTCACATGGCCCCCAAATTCTCTTCCAAATCATGGGACTCGTACTATGTTATAAAGAAATATTAACAATATTTTGGGAAAAATTCCACTCCACAAGCATGAGGGTAGAAACATAATGACACAAAACAGACCATCTCTGATAGACAAGATGCTGTACTAATTGGAGAAATTGGCACGGTACCACTGTCTTTACTGAAGAGAAGGGAGACCTTCGGACGAAGCATTGCAAAAACTTATTTGGGACGTCGGAACGACCATCAGCAAATGTTTAGCAAGTGTCTATACAAGGCGTCCATCTAGAGCTGGAAACCCAAAGTGACAAACACGTATCAGACCCAGTCCCCGTTCTCAGGGAGCTTAGAATTTAGTTAAGGCTCTAACAGACGTGTGTCGACGGGACTGACCTTCCCTTGGGATGCGCTGGCATGGCCTTCCCGCATTTCGTAACCAGGCTCGGCTCTGATGGTTCCGTACAGATGTCTGCGTGGCATGCTGTCCCTGCACGGGACAGAGAAAGTCTCAGCGCCAAGGAGCCCACGCGTGAGGAGAATCACATGCATGACACGTGCACCAGTGGTTTAAAGAAACACCAGCTACAGAAACAACTCTTCAAACAAGACCAGAAGCCGACGTCAAACACACATGACGCACGCAAGCACGCAGACACACGTGCGGATCCGGACTGTGGTGGTCCACACGTGAGGGCGAGGCTTCCACTCGGTCAGGAAACCTCTGACGTGATTAGGGCCACACAGTGGCCAGGATGGGGGTCCATGCTACTGGCTGTGCGCAGAGGGAACACAGCCTCTTCACCTGCGAGAGCAGAACCAGGAGAAGCCATACAAAGTACCCAGCCTCTGGCAGGTCCCCACAAGGGCTGCGAGCTCCACGACACCAGGTCACCTGAGCCCAGTGGAAGGGACACTCCACGAGGACCTTCCTCATTATCGGCCTCCAACTGTGCCATCCTGGAGGGGACAGGAGGAGCAGGACTGGGGACCAGGAAGCCTTTGTTCAGGTCCCGCTCTGTCAGCATCTGCTCTCTTTCCTCAAGGCCTGACGGCCTCCTCTGCCAGGTGAGGATAAGGATCTATTGATTTCAAAGGCATGTCACAGGGCTAAATGAGGCATGAAAGTGCTTTGTCCCCTGGCATTTCTGCCTTTCCCGCGTTGGGTGCCAAAACCTTTAGCTTGGCCGCGCTTGGCAGGAGGCACAGTGAGCTCCCAGCCTTGAGGCCTAGCTCTGTCACTTGCTGGCTGCCTGTCCTTTAAAAGTGACTTGAGACTCTGGGCCCTGAGCACCAAACCCACTGGATAAATAACGGCACGTGTGATAACATCCTGTTGTTTTTGTTCCGTGACACGGAAATGGCTTGGGCCAACCTGGGGGTTGCCTGTACTGTACACACACACACACACACACGCGCGCACACACACACACACGCACACTAAGGTCAGCGGCACTCATTCGGCATCAAGAGCTCGTTCAGAGTCCAGGTGACGTGGCAGGCTTCTCCCCCTGGCCGTTTCCACTGTTTACAGCTCCAAGCCTGTTGTGGGACCCCTACCTTCATCAGGACACAGGAGGAAGATGCTCCTAGAGGGGCCACCAGCCCCCATTTCTTGATGCCCTGCTGAGCAATATCTCATCTCATTCCCCAGCCACCTTTAGAAGCAGATACTTCTATCTCCATTGTGCAAAGGGAGGAGGGACACGGGAGAGGAGACACACTGCAAGATGGGGGTGAGAGCCAAGACGAGAATCTGCTCCCTCTGACCTCCGCAACTCCTGCCCTTAACCTCTCTGGTCCACCAGAGGGAAAATGGGTTTGGGAAGGCTCCCGTGGGCAAGCCATGGTATTGGCTAAGCACCAACACATGGAGAATTGTGGGGCGGGGGCTGCTTAAAACAGCAGAAAGCTGTTCTCTCTCAGCTCTGGAGCCACAAGCCCAGAGTCAAGGTGGTGCAGGGTCTGTCTCCCTCTGGAGGTTCTACGGGAGGTCCTTCCAGCTCCCGGGGGCTCCTCGCCTGTCTTCACATGACCTTGACCTTGTCTTCTCTTCTGGAAGGGTACCAGTCCTTGGATTCAGACCCACCCTCGTGACCTCATCTCAACCCGATTACACCTGCAAAGACACTACTTCCAGGAACCACATTCACAGGAACCAGGGATAAGGACTCCGAAACATCTTTTTTGGGGGACACGACCCCTAACAGAGACTGTGTCAGCCTGCTGTCTCTGGGACGGAATAAAAAGGACCACACCTGCTCCCTTCAGAGGCACAAAGAAGTCTTCTTCCAAGATCAGACCCCACCCCCCACCCCTGCTTCCATGGCCTCGGGTCAGCCTTGCCTCAGTCGGGGGTTTCAGACGCCCCCTTCTCCTTCCTCGCACCACTCGCAGGGCCTCATCTCTCCTCCTCCCGCCTGAGGGTTTTCTTGGACACATGAATCCCCAAATCTGTCAGAGACGAAATGGTTTCCAAACCCCTGAACGGCCCCGCTCGATGTGGACCTTACCTCCCACCTGCAACCTTGCACTTGCCATCCACGTGGCCCTTCAGTGCTCAGGGCTCCTCCCCAGCCCAGCACCGGCAGTGGTTACCTGTCCCCAGGTGACACACCTGTGCAGCCAGAGTCCCTTCTCTGGTCCTCACCTTTGTGACGAGGAAACTGCTCTTGGGGGAGCAACCCCGGGAGCAGGCGGCTTCACGGCATGGGGGTGGGGTGAGGTACAAGAAACATTCCACCTGAGAATCCAAACGCCACCTGCTAGTGCTTACTGAGCACTTGCTACGAGCCGAGTGGCTCACGCCCACCACCTCCGAGTCAACGAGGTAGGAGCTCCTGGCCCCCAAGCCAGGGGCACCTAGAGCAAAAGCCTTTGCTGCTTGCTTCTTTTGAGGGTGGGGGGCAGAATGCAATTTTCTGGGACGTTACCCCGAAGACGGAATTTGTTATGTTAAAGGACTTTAGCAAGATTGCTCCGGGTCCTAAAAACCTATAAAACAGCAGGATAAAATGTGGTTAGACCCACTTGGCTCCCTTGTCTTCAGTAACAGCTCGAGCACAAGAAGAGAGGACGTGTGTCTGATTTCCATCAACCTCTGAAGCCAGCGAGGACACCCCAAGCCAAGTTCATTTGGTGCCTCTGTGTCTTTGCAAGGGCCTTAAGTTGTAAAGGGCGGGAAGCTGAATGCGCACAGGGGCCAGGGGAGGGGACCACGGCATTGTCTGACCCTACACCATCCCCTCATCATTCTCAGCGTCCCCACCCTCAAACCTTCACCAGGAGCAGAGGTATGTTAATTTGTGCGGCTGCAGAACCCATTACCCCAAACTCTGAGGCCGGAAACAGCCGCCCACGCCAGGAATCAGATCAGACGCACCTGGGATCTCTGCTCGGGGTCTCAGGTGTCTGCTCAGAAATCGAGGTGTCAGTGGCTGGGTTCTTGCCAGGGGGAGACTCTGCTTGCAAGCACAAGCAGGTATGGCAGAATCCACTTCCTTGAGGCCAAAGGTCTGAGGTCCCTGTCCTGTGTCCTTTGCCGGCTGGAGGTCAGGGCGCCCTTTGCTTCCTTCCTTACGGCCCTGTCTGCTTTACAGGGAGTGATGACATCCCCCACCCTCCTGACCCTCCTGACACCGCCGACACCCCCATCTGCCACCAGCCAGAGAAAACACTCTACTTCTAAGGCTCACCTGATTGCGCCAGGCCCAGCCAGATAATCTCTTCACTTAGATTAGTGTTTGGATAACCAGGGGCTGGGAATCCTGGCAGGGTGGAGGGAGGGGAGGCATCCTTGGAATTCTGCCTACCCTGGGAGGTCTTACAGGGAGAGCTGCAAGACAGCCCCCGACCCCCATCTCTTGGCAGGGAAGAACCATCTTCCTCCCCCTCTGGTATGAAATGGGCGCTTTTTGGGGCACAGAGGAATTTGTAGAAATTCACCCCTTACCCTGAAAGAAAAAACAAAACAGACCTGGCCTCCGAGGGAAACCCAAATATTCGCACTGAACAAGCCTGCCTTCTGCAGGCTGTGGGGCAGGCCATCCGTTAGGTCACACTTGGTTGGCCAGATTTTTTTTTCCCTTTTTTCAGGGTATTTTAAAGCGACAGGCTGTCAGAGATTTTCAAAACTGATCTTCCGAATGAAGTGCAACAAGTGACCCAATATAGCGACCCTTCGTCGCTGGGCGCGGATGACTGCAGCAGCAGCAGAAGAGCTCCTCGAGGGTCCCCACAGCACACAGCACACAGGGGGCCCCAGACAGCGCCGCCTTTCCCTCACCGGACTGGGCTGAATGGTGTCCCCCCAAAACCCACGTCTACCTGGCACCTAGGAATGTGACCTTATTTGGAAATGGGGTCTTTGCAGATGTACGCACACTAGATGAGGTCGCACTGATCGGGCGGGCCCTGAACCCAAAGCCTGGGGGCCCTGTGAGACAACAGACACTTGGACACAGGCATAGGAAGGCTACGTGGGGATGGAGGCAAAGGCTGGAGTGGTATGGCTACAGGCCAAGAGGTACCACGCTGCCCCACCGGCCCTAAGATTCCAAATATCCAGTCTCCAAGGCTGTGAGAGGATCCATTTCTATGGCTTCAAGCCACAAAGTTTGTGATAATTTATGTATGCAGCCCCAGGAAACTAACGCACCCGCTGTGTGTTTATGTATGTATTTATTTATTAATATTTTCTTTCTTTATTACAGAGAGAGAGATCACAAGAAGAGGAGAGGGGCAGGGAGAGGGAGAAGCCGACTCCCCATTGAGCAGGGAGCCTGATGCGGGGCTTGATCCCAGGACCCTGCGATAAGGACCTGAGCCGAAGGCAAAGGGTTCACCAACTGAGCCACTCAGGTCCCCCAGTGTCTGTGTGTTTTTTTAATGTAATCCTGACTGGCTATAACCCTCCCCCTATTTTATTACTCCATCTATCTTCAGTCACTTACTTTTTGCTGGCCTCTTTAGAGCATGTTAATTTGCAACCCCTGGTGTAATTAAAAATAAAACTGGGCTTCAAAAGCAAATACCTCATATTACATGTAAGAATAAACTGCAGGGGTGCCAGGGTGGCTCAGTATGTTAAGCATCCCATTCTTGATTTCAGCTTGGGTCATGGTCTCAGGGTCATGAGATCAAGCCCTGCACTGGGCTCTGTGCTGAGTGCGAAGCCTGCTTAAGATTCTACCTGTCCCTCTGTCCCTCTTCTCCCTGCTTGTGCATGCAAGCACGTGTGCTCTCTCTCTCCCAAATAAATAAATAATATACTCCAAATGGGTTAAGGATCTAAATATGAAAAAAATGAAATCCTACACATAATATAAGAACACATATGGTATGGGGAGGGGTTTCCTAACTATAACTAAAAATACAGATGTAATAAATGATCATAAAAATACTTTTTCAAGGTAAAAACACCATAACTAAAGTCAAAAGCAAGAGACAAACTGGAACAGAATATTTTCAACATAAATCACAGATAAAGAGCTAGTAACTCTAATACATAAAGAACTCTTAAAAATTGATGGAGGGGCACCTGGGTGGCTCAGTCTGTTAAGCATCCAATTCTTGGTTTCAGCTCAGGTCATGATCTCATAGGTTGTGGGATAGAGCCCCATGCTGGGCTCCTCATTCAGCTTGATTCTCTCCCTCTGCCCCTCTCCCTGCTCATGCCCCTCCCCCATCTCTCTAAAACTAAATCTTTAAATAAAATAAATAAATAAATAAATAAATAAAAATAAACAGAAACAAAGATGCAAAACCTGATAGAAAACTGGGCAAAAAACATGAACAGGCAACTCATTAAAAAAAAAAGATACAAAAATGTCATCCACATCTGGTTCTCCGACCCTTCCAAAGACTCTGAGTCCTTGATGTAATTTAATAAAACTGTTTCTGCTCAAACCAGACATAGTGGACTCTGCTGTTTTCGTTTTGTTTCACAAGCAGAGGCTGTTTCCAGATATCAATCCACCTCAAAGGACAAAGACTTTCCCGTCTACAGCGTCTCCAAAAATTACTTACACAGACTGTGGAGACAACGGTGTGAAAGAGGAGTTCATGGATGTATTTTCAAGCAATCACAGTTTTATCACAACAGGAGCACTGCCTTCTGGGGTGAGCACCTTGAAAGAGGGAGGGTTACTGGATTGGGTGAGCTCTGGTGTGTTTGCTTAAAAAGAATCCTCCCATATTTTAGAGTTACCCCTCGTCATCCAGACAATATGTTATCTGCCTTTGGAATGTGTTTTCACCTGGACTTGAGTCTGGGTGTGTCCTGCGTCTTGAGCCGTCCGTCAAACCAGGCGGTAAAGCCTTGACTGGGATGGCAATGGGAAGAAATCCAGTTCCTTCACGTTAGCCCTGCTTGTGCTTCTCAGAAACACCCAGAGGATCTAGAGGAGGTAGATCAGGTTTCAGACTGGTGCAAGGTCCAGGTGAAGCAGAACTGCCTTTCAAAACTCTATCAGCAAAGCACAGAAACAACCTGAATGCCCAGCTATAGGGGATTAGTAGAAAACATGGCAGTGCATCCAAACAACAGGATTCTGGGCTGCTCTTGAAAAACGGGACTTACAGCAGAGTCCGTGACATGGGAAGACATCTGTGATATGTTGTTATATGGAAAAAAGGAGATCGCAAAATGCAGAGAACAGCCCTATTTTTGTGGAGGATACCACTTCTGTAAAAATAGGTGTGCATAAACACATGTGAATACAACAGTGTTTAGAGGGGTGTGTTTTAGAATGCTAACATTGGTGATCACTGAGAAGTGAGATTATTTGTGACTTCTATATTGTCTTTTAGTGAGAAATAATCTCTGTACAAGAAGAATGTATTACCCCATAATCAGGCAAAATAGCACTAATATATACATATATTATTACTTATATGTGTATAAAACCCTGAATTTATTTGCTTTAAAATAGTCCATTAGAAAAATGCCCGTCTGCCGGGGTGGTGTGGGAGCCACAGACGAACCATGGCTGGGGAAGCTGGGGACAGGGACACAGGGAACCACTATACCAGTCAAATGACTTTTGGGTGTGCTTGAGAACTCCCACAGTAGACAGATAAGCAAAACACACAAAACCAAAAGCAGCAGGGAATTAACTGTGGGCTTTAGAGATATAACTGTGGTGTGAGAATGGGAAAAATGTGAAAAACGAACAAACGCACAAAAGAAATAGGGCTCGGGACTTAGCGAGAACCCATGAGTCCCTGGTGGTGTGATCTCTCCAAGCCTCCACTTCCCCAGCTGTGTAAGAGGGAGGGTCCTTGAGCTCGGGCACTTCTGGGATCTGGACCTAAGCGATTATTGTGGGGGTTGCTCTTGGTCCAAAGAAGCAGGCTACATGTCCGAAAGCCAAACCTCTACTCCCCAAAGTCATTTTCAAATATCAGGGTGACTGGGGCTACCCAAGAGCTAGCGTAACGCAGAGTCTAAGACCTCAGCCCCTGGGAGTCTGACTCCACACCTGAGGTCAGGCTAAGGACTGTCCATCTTAAATAAGAGCCCAGGGCAAGCCCCGCTCTGGAAATGCCGCACCCAGCCAAAGGTCAAAGACATTCAGGAAAGCAGGTCCTCCCTGGAGGTAAACGTGCAGCTGTGTACAAACAGTGCCGGGCACGATGGGGACAACTGCCCGTTTAGGACTCCAGGCGGACTCAGTCAGCAAAGTCCAGGCTGGGAAAAGCTGGCATGCCACACATGTGACCAGTCTCTGGTGTGCAGAAATAACGACTAAATGACAGCTCACCTTTGGGCTTTCCTCCGGGACAGAGTCTGGGCAACTGACAGGCCAGGCTGTGGTTCCCACACACATCAATGGCACGGTCCCGGGCCCACGGTGACTGGCCGGCATCTGTAAAATGGAACAGCAGCAGCTCAGAACCCGGCTGAGAGCTGTGGCAATCGCACGAGGCGATCAGGAGCTGAGGCACGGGGAGAGGATCCCGTCAGCAGGAGTAGGGACCTCACTTCTCAAGGTCTGCACGTAAGGGGTTTCGGGCCCCTTTGTCTTCTGCCTCAGAAAGGCGAGGCCTTGGACAAAGGAAAAATGAAACTCAGTAGGTGTCTCCAACTGGAGGCCACGCACACCCCTCAATGAACCCTCAGGACCCCGGCACCGAGCCTGTGTGTGCGTGTGGACCCTGACTGTTCAAGGAGCTCTTGTCTTAAAGGGAGTCTCAACCCTAACCCTCTGTTTTCATTTTCCTGTCACAACATGGCCTCTAGGCTCCTGCTCTAGGGTTGGCTTGTGAACGAGAAGGGAGAAGTGGGGTGACAGGGGCGGGGTGGGGTGCGGGCACTGGACCTGGAGTCCAGGTGGCCGAGCTCTGGCCTCAGTCCTGGTCCTGCCACTGCAGCAATGTCACCAGTGTCACTCTTCCAGCCACAGGAAGTCATCCCAGGCACATCACATCTTCGTTGCAAAAATTGTTTCTTTGGGACATTTACGGTGAACTCCCAGTCTCTCCCTGTCTCTCTTTCTCTAAAATAGTATTAACGTATACTCCATTCCAGCTCTGTGGAAAACATAGACAGACATACTGTTCTGCCTAGACCTAGACCGTGAGCTCCGAGGGCAAGGCCCATGGCACTGGGAGCCCCTGGCTGGAGTTAGGCACGTGGCAGGTATATTCACTCCTGGGCACGAACTTGCTCTTCCACTCAGCGTCTTACTGGGAATCTCTCCTGGTCTCAACTCGTGGCCTGCTTCCCTTTTACCTAGAACGCCTCTGATCGTGTGGAGGAATGCCTTGCTGTCTCCCACGTCGGCCCCCCAGCCCCCTCCCATGGATCCTCAGGCCCCCCACTTTGAAGGCAGTGGAGAAATGTTCAAATCCCACTTGAAGCCAGGGATCATCTTTTTCAGAGAGAAGGAGAGGGACCAGCTCCCGACAGCTCGGAGCTGGAGGCTGTTTTAGGGAAGGAGCCCAAGGTGGGAGGGAGGGCAGTAGCAGGCTAAGAGAACCACAGCCTCATGGCCAGCGCTGAGGGACAATGTTGGGAGGGGCAGGCAGGTCAGCGTCCGCTCTTGCCTCCAGGAGGCTCCTGGCTGCTTCCCGGGAAGAGGACAGTAGGCTAAGAGAAAGCTCCTGCAGGAGCGTGGGCCATCTGCTCTGGAGACGGGAGTGCAGGCTGTCTGTTCCTTAAAGGGGAGGAGCTGGGCCCCATTCCTCTTGGAGGGGCCCACGTCCTTAGCGGGGTCTGGCCCTGCAGCGTCGCGATTCACCGTCCGTGGGGCTGAATTACACGGCGCCAGAGTGAAGCTGGGTGGAATCGCGCTGCAGAAGCGTCCAGGGGGCGGCCGGGGCAGCCGTAGCAGACGACCGCGGGCTGGGGTTTCTCACGACAGAAGTGTTCTTCCGTAGTCGGACATCCAAAGGCAAGAGGCCACAGGCCTGTGCTCCCTCCACAGGCTCGAGGGGAGGGTCCTTCCTCCCACTGCCTCTGTCTTCAGTGGCGTCCCCCATCCCGAGTCTCTGCTTGTTCTTTCCTGTTACTAGGGACACTGTCCATTTGATTCTTACCTAAAGTGATCTGCGAAGACACTATTTGCAAAAAAAGTCACATTCTGAGGTTCTGGGTGGACACGACCCGTTCGGGGACGTCACCGTTCAGGCCAGGACACGCATTCAATAGCACATAGCACAGCCCAAAGTGGCAAGAAGGCAGGAGGAGGCCTCCTGGTACATGTGGCTCAGTTGTCCCAGTTGTCCCGAGCCCCTGTTAGCACCTCTGACACCCACTGCTAGCTGGGAGTGGGGTCCTGGCTTCCTTCTACTGATGGAGGCCTGAGTGAGTGGCCAAAGTCACACAGCTGGCCGGGGCTGGGACTGGAACGCGGGTCAGCTTGATGACCTGGGGACTTCACAGCCTGGCTGGGCTGGATTGGAGGAACCCTCAGTGCTGGAGGGCCCTGAGATCCTTCCGCTCCCAGGAACCTGATTAACCAAGGGAAGGCAAAGGGGTTGACTCGCCTTGATGTTCACATTGCTTTACTTCCACATATTGTAAATTTTGGAATGTGGTTATTCTCCTGGAATCACTTGAAAAGGTGAGGTCAAAGAGAACAAGGATTCATTATTTATAAAATTAGTCTGTACTAGGGAAATGAGGCAGGAAGACCCAACGAGGCCAGACTTTCCCCTGCTGTCTATGTGGATTTGACACTGCCTAGAGTTGTCACCCAGATGCTGGGATGCCTGGGACGGTCACCTGGATGCCGGGATGTTTGGGACTGTCACCTGGTTGCTAGGATGTCTGGGACAGTCATCCAATTGCTAGGATGGCTGGGACTGTCACGGGTTGCTGGGATGTCTGAGACAGTTATCTGGTTGCTAGGAGGGCTGGGATGTCTGGGGCTGTCACCCGCTTGCTGGGATCTCTGGGGCTGTCACCTGGATACTGGGATGTCTGGGGCTGTCACCTGGATGCTGGGATGTCTGGGACTGTCACCCGGACGCCTGCTCCTCCTGTCACTGGCTAAGAGCCCCAGAGTGGCTCCGGGAAATCTGCCCAAGCTGTGGAGAGGGGTCAGGGATTGGGAAGCACACTTTCTTCTCCCCAACGTGGCTCTGCAAAATCTGCCCAACCTTGAGGTCCCAAGGCTGGAGAAGGTCCTGTCCGGAAGTGCCCAGCGTCCTGGACCTCCTCCCGAAGAAATCCGCGCACCGATCCGGTCCTTCGTCCCGCGCGCTGCCGAGAACCCGGGAGTGAGCTCCGCAGGGCGGGGAGGGCAGGGCAGGGCGCGCCCCTCGCCCCCGGCTCACACGGCTGTGAACCAGCGAGCCCGCGCGCGGGTCACCGGCACCCGCAAGCGGGACCCGAGGGCAGGGCGGGGGCACGGGGGCTGGCACTGCCGCCGCGGGAGGGGTCCGGGAGCAGCCCGCAGCCCCGCAGCCCGCAGCCCCGCAGCGGCCGCGGGCGCACCTGCGCCGCCCCGGGACTCCCCGCTCGCCGACCCGAGGCTAACAATGGCTCCCCGGGGGCGCGGCTCGCACGGGCGGGCGCCGGCCCTCTCTCCGCTCACGACCTTCTCGCGAGCCCCCGGGGCGGGAAGGATGACCCCGAGCTTCCGCGGAGGCGCCCGGGGCTCAGAGAGGCCAAGCGACTGGGCCAAGGTCACACAGCCTCGCGGACGGGGCGCCGGGGCCCCGCTCCAGCAGCCGCGCGGGGACCCTCGCCGGCTCCCGACGGTGACGCCCGGGAGTCGCACGGGAAGGCGGGACGCCCGGCTTTCGCCTCAAACAATGCTCGGCGCAAATCTGCGGGAACAAAAGCGAGCGGGAATCCGGCCCGGGTTTTCCGGCGCTCCGGCCCCGCCGGCCGCCGAGGGGCGGGCCGGGGCGGCTCCGGCGTGATCGACAGCCCCGAGGGGGCGTGGCCGCGGCGGGAGCGCCCGGGATTGGGGGCCCGGGACAATCACGGGCCGAGAGGGGGCCGGCCGGGCCAATCAGCGGGGGGGGCGGGCCCGGCCGGCGCGGCTGTCGCGAGAGGCGGCCACCCCGCCCACTTGCGCCTCGTCCGGGCGCCCGTCAGCAGCGAAGGCGGCCGCGCTCGACCGGGATCCGTCCGCGGCGCGGGGAGAGGCCGGAGCGCGAGGCCGCGCGAGTGCCGGCGCAGATCCCTCCGCCGCCGCAGCCGCCGCCGCCGCCGCCGCGCCCGCCAGTCCCTGCGCGCTCCGCGCCCGCCCGCCGCTCCCGACGCGCCCGCCCGCCGCCCGCGGCCTCCGACCCGGCAACGGCCGGCCGGCCCAGGCGCGGCGGCGGCGGCGGCGGCGGCGGCGGCGGCGGAGGACGAGGAGGAGGAGCAGCGGCCGCCGCGGGCGGAGGAGGCGGAGGCGGAGGCGGAGGCATGGCCCGGGCGGCTCCGGCGGGGGGCGGCCCGCAGTGACAGACCCTGCGGCGCGGGGGGAGATGGGGGCGGCCGCCTCCCGGGCGACGACGACGACGACGAGGAGCGGCCGCCGCCGCCGCCGCGCACCGGCCGCCGCTGGGGACGGGCGCGGGCCAGGAGCCCGCCCGTGAGCGGGGGGCCCGCGGCCGCTCGCCGCCCCCGGCCGCCCCGGCCGCCCCGGGCCCCCCCGGCACCCCGCGCGCGCCCGCCCGCCGGCCCCTGGCGGGGGTCCCGCCCGCGCCGCGCGCCCCCGGCTGCGGCCCCGGCGCGGCCCGCGGCGCCCGCCCGCCCTCGCCCGGCCCCGGCCCGCGCGCCCCCGGCCCCGGCGCGCCCCGGCCGCCCGCGCCCCCCGCCCGCGCCCGCCCGCGGCCCCGGCCCCGGCCGGCGGCGGCCCCCGGCCCCGGGGCGCGGCGCGGCGCGGGCGGCAGCATGGTGGAGAAGCGCTGCCCGCTGCAGAGGGACGGCGTGTACCGCTGGTTCTCGGAGCTGCCGTCGCCGCAGCGCGTGGAGTTCCTGTGCGGCCTGCTGGACCTGTGCATCCCGCTCGAGCTGCGCTTCCTCGGCTCGTGCCTCGAGGACCTGGCGCGCAAGGACTACCACTCGCTGCGCGACTCGGAGATCAAGGCCAACAACCCGGCCGACCTGGGCAGCCTCACCAACCTGACGGACGAGGTGGTGCGCAGCAAGCTGCTGGTGTCGCTGGCGCTGCTGGGCTCGGAGCAGCGCGAGGCGGCGGGCGTGCTGTACCGCACGCTCACGCACATCGACTCCATCATCCACAACTACGGGCTGCAGCTCAACGAGGGCCGCACGGGCGATGAGTTCCTGCTGCTCTTCACCATGGCCTCCAACCACCCGGCCTTCAGCTTCCACCAGAAGCAGGTGCTGCGCCAGGAGCTCACGCAGATCCAGAGCAGCCTGAGCGGCGGCGGCGGCGGGGGCCACGGCGGCAAGAGCGCGCTGCCCACCTGCCCGGCCTGCCACAAGGTGCGCCACCCCCGCCCCCGCGTCCGCGCCCCCGGGGCCCCTCGTGGGCGGCCGCGCGCGTCGGGGCGCCTGGACCCTGGGGAGGCCTGCCCGGCCGCACTGCGCTGCCCCTTTGTGCCTCTCCTCCTTGCGTGCTGTGGCCGCAGGCGCGATGAGGCCTTTGTCACCTTCCTCGGGCCCTTGGGCGACCGATCAGTCACGCCTGGTGTCGCCCGGTCGTCCAGGCCTGGTGTTTCTTAGCGGGGAGGGAGGGCGCGGTGGGGAAGGGGGCCCTGGCGGATGGCGCGGGGCCCTCCCGGCCTGCGTGTCCTTTCCCCCCAGGGAAACACGTCTGCAGCCTTGGAGGCGTGTGGGCCACCCGGAGTCCCGGGGTGCTGGTCTCCTGAGGAATGTTGGGTTCACGGCTCCGTCTCCAAACTAAGCAGGAAGGGCCTTGTCGTCATGCACTTGGAAACGTGAACTTTGGTCTAATCATGTTTTGAAACTGTGAACACCAAGCGTTTGGGGCTCAAACTCCTTTTTCACAGCCCCGTGGGACCTAGGCCGAAACGGTGCTCCGAGAGAAAGGGTTTCTCTTCGACCCGGTGTGGCCTGTGTTCAGATGCCACTGGGGCTCTGGGGGACGGACTGCCGTCAGGACCCGTCGGGCTGTGGGCCTTTCTCCGTGTCAGAGCCGTTGTCGTGGAACCCTTGGGTCCCGTCCGTTTGCTGCTGCTGGTGGTCAGGCTGTCTCAAGCCTGGGCTGGGGCTCTTCTCCATGGTTGTGCCGTCCGCATCGGTTTAACCTGTGTCTCGTCTTTCTCCGCTGATGGGCAGCTCCGGGCCGGTGGCTCTTCTGCTCTGTGTTGTTTTAGCGTGTGTTTAAAGGCCAGCGTGCACCTCCCGTTGTGCCCTGGTCGCAGGACGGTGTTCCAGCTACAGCAAAGGAGGAGCAGCGTCCTGGTAGGCGGTGTGGTGTCTGTAGGGCGCCAGTGCCGTGTCCCCTGGTGGGCCCTCAGGCCCCGGTGGTCAGCTGCACGAGCTGCCGGCCTCCTGTGGCGACGCCGGCCACTGAGGTCTGGGTTTCCCAGCGCCTGTTCAGCCCTCGGAGGCGATTCTTTGTGTCTATTCATTCCCCCCTACAAAAGGGGAAGATGGCGATGATTATCTTGGTGGGGCAGGAGCTAACGGTAGGATGAGAATGTGCTTTATGAGAGAGCCTTTCCGTCAAGTGAGAAGTCGCTCTGATGACCCCAAGGGCCAGGCTCCCCTCTCCCCTGCCCACGCACTCGGAACTGGCCAGCTGTGTGACCTTGGCCAGAGTCCCGCCTCCGCTTGGTGTTTCCCTGTGGAGTCGATGGCAGGTTCCCTGCCCCCGGGCCTGTTGGAGGGTGACTTGCCGTCACGCGTGAGTCCCCAGCCAGATGTGCAGGGACTGCTCCCTCCTCTGCCAGGTCCAGCCCCTCTGGGTTTTTGTGGAGGAGTGCTGACCTAGGCGAGGCCCGTCGGCACTGAAACATCTATGGCTCAGAAGGTTCCTGTTTTCTAAGTTGATTTTTGAGTAGTCACTGGGAGCTGACCGTGTTTTTTCTTCATCCCTGGGAAACTGGAGAATTCTGCCTGACCCTTAATAACGACGTTACGGTGAGTGACCTCAGGGCTGTTGCTTCCCTGGTTCAGAGCAACCGCAGTGTCTGGTTTTCCCCACGTCCCCTCTGTCAGTCTCGTCCGAGTGACTCTGTTACTGTGGAGGCCTGGCGACCCTCCGCCGCTCCTGCAGGCTTTTCCTCCGCTGAAATCTAAGGTCCGAGCGGCTCCCCTTCTCGGGGTCTCGGGGTCTCACCTGTGTGGTCCCCCCGGGAGAGCAGCCCCGTTGGAGCCCTGGGTGCTGCCGTCCTTCTGTCTTGAACTCTGAGCTCGGAGCCCTCGTGTTTGTCCTTTAGGGATAAAGACACGGGGTTGATTTTTTCTTCACTTTGTTTAAAGCGATAGTTGTCATAACCATGTTTTCTGAGATGGTCACGATTTGCAGTCGCATCTCCCAACCCTCACTGTATCATCTGATAATTTTTCCCGCTCGGCGGACGAGCAGAAGGCGTTCAGGGGAGTGAATGAGGTAAAATAGACGCCTTCACGTCCAGAGAGGAAAGCAGTCGGCGCCGCCAGGCTGCTGGTAGCCGGCAGGAGTGTGGCTGTCCTCGCTGGCCGACGGGCGCCGGGTGCCTTAGGTACACTGTTCCTCGGGGTTCGGTGTGAGCCTGTGATAAAGGCCGCCTGGGACCCTCCCTCTCTTCCTAGTTAAGTAAAAAGCTATATTTTGGGGAAAAGTTTAACTTTACCCTTTGCAGTCTTTTCTTTGTGAAAATGATCATGGATTAGAAGTACATGCTTGTATTTTTTTAACTTTTGAGATTTAATTTTTAAAAATCATAAAATTCACCCTTTCAAAGTGTACGTTTTAGTTCTTAACATACGGACAAAGTTGTGTGACCATTACAACCATGTCCTTCCAGAACATTCTCATCACCCCCCAAAGAAACCCTATACCTATCGACAGTCCCTCCCCATTTCCTCTCCCCAGCCCCTGACAGCCAGTCGTCTGTGCTGTGCGTTAGCTTGTCCCGGACATTTCGTGGATGCGGAGTCAGCCAGCAGGTGCCCTTCCGTGTCTGGTGGCGCTCACTCAGCGTCGTGTTCTCCAGGTTGACTCCTGGGGTGGCGTGTGTCAGTGCTTCTCTACCTTGTTAGGGTTGAGTACTGTTCACCGTGTGGGTAGATGCCGTTTTGTTTACCCACTTGTCCGTGGATGGACACTGGGCTCGTTGCACGAGCTTATTTGTGCCCCCCCCCCCCCGTGGTTAAGAGGCGCTTGTGCTCGTCCCTTACCGCACACACGGAACGAGTGTCATCTTTGGAGCGTTGTGCACACTCCGTGGCCGTCTGAGGGACCTCCTGGCGGTGATGCGAGCCTGCCTGGGGGCAGTGCGGGTGCTGTGCAGACTGTGGCTGCCGGGCGCAGTCTGGAGTCCACGTCGTGGTCCAGAGCTGGGTGGTGGCATCTGCTGTCGCCAGGCAGGGTGGCGGGAAGCTGCCCCAGCCTGGTGTTTCAGGATCCTCAGGACAAGGATCACAGCTGAACACCTGCTGGAGGATCTAGGCAGGGTGGTGGGAAGCTGCCCCAGCCTGGTGTTTCAGGATCCTCAGGACAAGGATCACAGCTGAACACCTGCTGGAGGATCTTGCTGGGATGCAGAGCCTCTCCCAAGGGCTGGCGGCGGGAGCGCCGGGGCGGGCCCCCTGGGGGGGGGTGTTCTGTGGCGCCCACCTGGGGCGCTCCGGTAAGCGCTGTGGGAGCAGGCTGCTAAGCAGGGCTGGCCCAGGGCGGGCTGCGCTCTGTCGCTCCGCTTCCCGCCGGCCGGCGGACAGAGATCCTTGGGTGCAGAGGTGGAAGCGTGGTAGTTTGTGCGCGGGTTGCCGTGTGAGGTCTGCATGGCCCCTTCCAGTGCTGCCGCTTACAGTGACGCCGCCCTCCCCAGGCAGGACTTTGGGCGGCTGGTGTCCGGCTGGTGGGGCTGGTGTCCTGGAGGCGCCGGACCTCAGAGCACAGCGGGGGGCTCCAGCTGCAGCCCTTGTGCTCTCGTGGAGGAGGGCGTGGGCGGCGGGAGGACTCGGGCCTGCGCTCACTGCTCAGTCTGGCTGCCTTTGCTTCCTTGGCTTTGCTGATGACGCTCCAGGAGGTAATGTCCTCCCGCGTTCTGGATTCTCCGTTTTGGGCCAGCCTTTGTAGGCTCCCGGGCTGCCCTCTTTTGACGGTGCATGATAGGATCGCTGAGGCACGCTGGCGTGCTCGGTTGCCTGGTGCCGGGGCCTCCCGTGGTGGAGACGCGCTCCTTAGCAGATGTGCTGGGAACCCCCCCCCACCCCCCGCCGCCCCGTGACATCAGGACCCCCGTGTGCTCCGGTGCACCGGGGCTGTGTCCGACTCTGCCGAGGCTCGAGCTCCCGCTGCTGTTCTGGAGCGCTGTGGTGGAAGCCACAGGTCATCTGTCCGCCTCTGCCGAGTGCCCTGGTGGTGTCCCTTAACTCGGTTAGAACGCGGTTACAGACCCACCTCTCGGTTACAGACCCACGTCTGCGCTTGCCAAGTTCTTGAGGCTCTTGACCTTTACCCGGTATTGGGCTCGGGTTTGCACACTGCCCCCTCCCTCCTGCACACTCCCTTTACCTTCCCCCTGTACCGAGGACATTGGGGATTGATACATATTTCCCCCCAAATCAACAGAGGCGTCTTAGGGCCTCAGCGGCAAGCCAGCAGAGGGGACATTTTTGTTGTTCAGTTGGTGGCTGCCGACCGGCCTGCTAGTAAGAAACAATTTCTGTTACGTTTAGGGAAAAATAGTTTCTATATAAGCTCTTTTTTTTTCCCTGCCTTAGATGGATTACATTTCAGAAAAAAGATCCTTTGGAAGTTTCTTTTTTTCTTACTTATTTATTTATTTGTGAGAAACCACCATTTAGGACACCGGCTCTCTCGGGAGTTTGGGACGTGTTGCCACCAGCTCTCGGCGAGTGCACAGGTCACTTGAGGGATTCTGGTTCTGGACTCCGGCCCACCCTGTGCCCTGCAGGCATCAGCGTCCCCAGGTGGCTCGCCCCGGGCTCCTTGTAGAGCTGCTTCCCGTCGTGGTGCACAGCCGTAATCAAGAGCCTCATGAAGTAGGTTAATTCTTTCTCTTCTCCTTTGTCAGTACAGCCAGAGTTTGTTCCGTCACTCTTGCTCTCCGTCACTCTGGCGCTGAACGGATGGGCGTAAAACAGGTTCATTCTTAAAGTCTGTGGCTCTGAGTCACGAGGCCTGAAGACCAAGGCGAGACTGAGCACCTTTCCCGTCACTGACGCGCCCGCAGCGCCCGGGGCGTAAGGAGGTGGGCCTGCACTCGCCCTGGGGCCCCCAAGGACGGGCGCAGACTTGGGGTCATATCCCAGCAGCAGCGAGGAGCACTCCGGGCCTTGAGGACGCTTCTCACCGAGTCTTGCCTCTGAGTGGGGTTTGGGATTTTAGGTGGGTGTTTCTCAGGTCCATAGGAAAGCCACGAGCCCCTGGAAGGTCTCGTGTGTGCCCTTACCCTTCCTTCCTTTTTCACCTGGTTCTGAGACAGAGCGTTCTTTTGGTCACAGGCAAGTCCCTCGGTCTCTGTTTTGGTCACATCTTTCTGTTTCCTCAGGGGTGTTGGTAGCTCAGGTGTCTGAACTTTGCCATTTCCTGCCCTCCCTGCTTCCCCCCACCTCGGTCTTTGACCTCTGTTTTTCCACTTGGCACATAAATACGGTCACGGTTCCTCCCTTCGGCGTTGCCTGCCTCTGTCAGCCTCTCCTCTGTGTCCCGTCGTCACCAAGTCCTGCCCCAGCCAACCTCATTCCTACTTGCCGGGGGTGGTCTAGTTTTCACAATCTGGTGTCTGTGCTTCTGACATTTTAATGCACAAATGTGGTTCTGGGCACGTATTTAAATAATACGGGATCTTCTGACGGGTGCCCTTGTGCATGCTGCCCCCGCCCCCCGAAACGGTGCCCTGGAGCCCGCTCCCCTTCAGCCTGTGCCTCGGCCTCCTGGAACCTGGCTTTTGCCCCCAACTTCTTTGACGAAGTCCGTTTTTAGTAAAGGGAACTCAATGATCTCTTTAAGTTAAAAAAAAATTAGATAATATAATCACAGGTAAACATTGATAAGATACAAAAGAATATTCCGTGAAACATCTCCCTTTCCCCCCCACACATTGGAGAAGGGCACGTGGGACGTTTCAAGGTGTGGGCAACGTTCTGTTCCTTTACCTGGGTGTTGATTCCTGTTACTTTACATTTTAAAAGACAAGATTTCCTACCCTTACCCCAGTCTGTCCCCGTCTTTGTTCCCTGTAGAACCTTCCAGAGAAACTTGCTTTGTATTTACAAATCGGTACTTGGCGTCTTCCTCCTGACACAGGTGTGTGCCCTGCTTTCTTCTCCTGACAGCTCTGCTGGACGCGCAGTCCGCGGCAGGCCGTGGACCGTCTTTATTCTGGTTTCTGGCCAGCTGTTGAGTGAGTCCCTACCGGTGGACATGTGGTTCCTGTGTTACTCTTTCGAACAACTCAGTCATTTGCAGATTCTGTAAGTGTCACCTGTATGGCAGGGTGTGTGGCAGGTGGCCTTCTCGAAGCCTGGAAGTGGGGTTGATAGTGGACCAAAGGGTGGGAGCCCCTGTAATGATTTTGGACACTGTGGGGGCCCTGCCTCTGGTGCCCCCGCAGCAGTGTGTGAGTGCCTGGCGGCCTCCCAGCAGTTTGGGGTGTGTGAGCCCCCCGCACCCCGTCCCCACCAGCGGCTGCCCCTGGCTGCGGGGGTGCCTCTCAGGGGCTGCAGTTTGCTTCGCGGGCCCCCGATGAGCGAGCGAGGTGGGACATTTCAAGCGAGCTTTGTGTTTTTGGCAAGCTCGCCACAGCCTTTGCCCATTGCGTTTGAGGTGTTGGTCTTGTCTTTGTCGTTAGGAGCTCTTTAAGTTTCGGGGAAATTGTCCTTTGGTCGTTAGTAGAAGTAGAAGTAGAAGAAGTAGAAGAAGAAGGCGGACTTGTTTTCCTGCCTGTTCACGTTACCGTGCGGTTCCTTTTTATCGGACTTGCGCAGCTTCTGGGGTGTGCGTCATAATTAGAAACGTGTCACAGCTCGGGCCTCGCGCGGACTGCGGTGTGCGTGCTGGTCGGGCCGTATGCACGGGGCGTGGCGGAAGCGTCCCCGCGGCGGCGTCTGGCACAGACCTCCAGTGGCTTCTCATCTTGGATTCCGCAGACCCGTCTGGAATTTATTTGGTGGAGCGAGTTTTATGTTTTCCAAATGAAAACCCAGTCGCCCCAGTGCTACTTGCTGGATAATCAGCCTTTTTCCCTCTCGCAGTTGAGGTGACTGGACGGCCTCCCAGTTGCCTGGTCCACGGCGCGTTGTTCAGTCCTTACCTTGCTCACCTCTCCTCGCTTCTGTGGGCTCCCACGCAGTGCAGTGCCCAGGGGAGGGTGGGTGCTTCTCTCTACGTTTAAGCAAGTGTGGCTGTGGAGGCGCCTCCCCCAGACACTGGCTCCCAGGAGACTGGGTGAGGCCCGAGTGTCGCGCAGAGTCCCGCCCCGTCCATGCCCGGCACTGCTGGTGTTGCTCTGGCTTCTCTGAGCGCTCTCAATGTCTCTCAGCTCTCCTGCCCTTCGCATGATGGTGTTCTCACTGGCGAACCTCAGATCTGCATGCCCAGCCAGACCCGAGCTCCAGCTGGAGGGGCCGGGTGACTCCGGATGTCCAGAGGCAGGCTCCCCTGTCCGTCTGTCCACCGCTCTCCCCGTGCCTCAGCCGGAAGCCCAGGCCTCTCCTCCACTCGCCTTCTCTCCTGGTCCCCCAGTTAGGCTCTCAGCAACTCTGCGGGTTTCTTGACGCCACCGCAGCCCGAGTCAGTGTTTCCCCTTTCTGTCCCCTCTCTCTGTGTCTTTCTCCCCATCACACTTGACATAATGGTCCTGTATATGGCACACTTCTGTGGAGGCGGACTTAGCTTTTGGGCCATTTGCCGGAGAGCCAGGGTGTAGATTAAAATAGTTTTCAGACAAGCACAACCCTAGCCTCACGTAACTTCATTCCTTCCCCTGAGTCAAGAACGCATGCTGGCAGGCGAGTGAGTGACCACCTCCTTTTAGAATTAAGCTGATGTCATTGTTTAAAGTCCACAAGAAATAACTTATAGCTGTTCTGTTGGGTCTTTTCATGAAATGATCCACAAACTTTAGTACCTTAACTCTTAGAAATAACAGTGATGTGTCCAACTTCTCATCTTGACCAAGACCCCCGGTCTGGCCTAGTCTGTTATGACACCCTGTCCCCTGGCCTGGGTCCAGCCTGCTATGACAGCCCGACCCCCTGGCCTGGGTCTAGTGTCCTAGGACACCCTGTCCCCTGGCCTGAGTCCAGCTTGCTGTGACAACCTGTTTCCTGGCCGAAGTCTAATCTACTATGACAACTTGTCCCCCGACCTGAGTCTAGTTTATTATGGAAATCCATCCTCCTGGCCCGAGTCTAGTCTACTGTGACAGCCCCTCCCCCCGGCCCTGCTCTTAGCCTATTGCAGCAGGTCCCATGGTGTCCCGGGAATGGTCTTGGTCTCCATCGTGCAGGTCTTGGTGTGTCTGCCGCCTGTCCATACTCACCTCTGTCCGTGCCTGAGGCCCTTGTGTTTGCTGCGGTCCCCCGCCGTCCCTCCCCCTGTGCGTTGCAGGCACTGTTCTCTCAGGACACCCAGTACCTGGGCCCCCCCTCCGGTTCTTGGCTCAGACTTACAAGGCTTCTGTGGCCTTCCTCTGTCCTAGACCTTGTCGTACTCCACTGAAGGTGGGTTTCATTCAATTTCCGTCACCGGATTTGACTTACTGGGGGGCAGAGACGGTCTCTTTCAGTCCAGAGCCTCGCGGGCCCGGCCACTCAATAGGGGCTGCGTCCTGAGCATCTGTGGAAGCCGAGTGGGCGGGAGGTTGGGCGTTTAGGAAAGGCCACTCTAGGGGAAACGTTTTTTTCCTTCGTGTTTTTGTTCTCTATGGTCCTGCCAGGAACACCTGTTAGCAAATGACACTCTTCTTTTTTTTTTTTTTTTTAAGATTTTATTTATTTATTTGACAGAGTGAGATCACAAGTAGGCAGAGAGTCAGGCAGAGAGAGAGGAGGACGCAGGCTCCCCGCTGAGCAGAGAGCCCGATGCGGGGCTCGATCCCAGGACCCTGAGATCATGACCTGAGCTGAAGGCAGAGGCTTAACCCACTGAGCCACCCAGGCGCCCAAATGACACTCTTTTTTTTTTTTTTTAAAGATTTTATTTATTTATTTCACAGAGAGAGATCACAAGTCAGACAGAGATCACAAGTAGGCAGAGAGGCAGGCAGAGAGAGAGGAGGAAGCAGGCTCCCCGCTGAGCAGAGAGCCCGATGCGGGACTCGATCCCAGGACCCTGGGATCACGACCTGAGCCAAAGGCAGAGGCTTTAATCCACTGAGCCACCCAGTTGCCCCCAAATGACACTCTTCTTAATAGCGTTTGTGGGTTTTTCTCTTAGCCTGACATAGCCGTGGACTTGAGTGGGTTTTTAATATCCGTATTGTACTTTGTTATTTTTCAAAAGTTGGTGTGCAGACGCTTCCTGGGGGAGCAGCACTCTGGGTGCCATAGTTCCTGTGGTGGTGCCCATGACAGGGAAGTGCCCGGCCCGGGCTCTGGGCACTGGAGAGGCACAGGCTGACCGGTGTGTGGGTCCCTGACCCGGCCGCTGTGCTGTGGGTGGGCTCCGCTGCCTGCGCCGCTGCACTCCCGTCCTCTCCTGCTTCCGGAAGAGTCGCTTGTGCTGAGCCTCGGGGTCCGAGTTCACCGGGGAAGGTGACAAGCCCAGTAGGTGTTCCTCGTGCCGACCGAAGTGTAGTGCGGCCGCCGTCAGCAGGGACAGCAGAGTGGTGAGGAGGGGGCGCTACGGAGCGGTGTCCTGACTGTTGGGACTTGGGGGTAAAAGCTTCAGTAGAATCGCTAGAAGGAAATTACGTGCTCGGGTTTCTGCATCACGGCGAGCCTCATTAGATCGCACGCGTAGGAACGCCTTCTGCAAACGCGGCCTAGACTAGAAGAAATTACCTTGAGGAAGGAGGAGCATTGATTTATGGGGAAGAGCGTCCCTCCTCCCCTCTCTTTTGGGCATTTCAACAAAATACGAAATCTCGGGACCAGTGCCACTGGCCTAACCCCGATTGGTAACTAAAATCCGGACGGGGAACGCCTGGGTGGCTCAGTTGGTTAAGCAGCTGCCTTCGGCTCAGGTCATGATCCCAGCGTCCTGGGATCGAGTCCCACATCGGGCTCCTTGCTCGGCAGGGAGCCTGCTTCTCCCTCTGCCTCTGTCTGCCTCTCTGTCTGCCTGCGCTCTCTCTCTTTCCCTCTCTCTCTGACAAATAAATAAATAAAATCTTTAAAAAAAAAAAAAAAATCCGGGCGGTCCTTGAGAGAACCGGGCTGGGAGCTGCGCGTCGACGTGTCCTGCGCCTGCTGGCCCCAGGGCTCCGGGTCGTGGCTCCCGGCGGCTCCCCGTGGCTCCGGCCGTCCTGAGCAGAGCCCTGGCTGCGCGGCGCCGCTCTCGTTCTGAGGCTAAGGCCGGAGGGTGGGAGCCGCGGGGACCTCGCGGATCACAGGAGTTGTCCTTCCGGAACGACCAGGAACAGAGGCGGCAGGGAACAGGTCCGAGGGGACCTTCCCGTGCGCCGGGTCCCCTCCGGCTTGGCCGCTTGTAGCCGCCACGAGGCGGGCGCCGGGACGTTGGGTGGAAGCAGTTTGCCACAGGTGACAGTAGAAGTGGCTGTTCTTACCACGTGAAGCCAAAAGTGTACTTAACAATGTTTTCACGTCTTTGTGGAAAGTGAAGGACAAAGCGAAGGTGGTGACACGAGAAGGTGCCTGGGGCCCTGGTGGCCTGCAAGCCCCCGTGCGTGGTGTGAGCCCCCGTGGTGCGCGGGACCGCCACCATGTTGTCACTGTCCAGAGAGCCCGGTGGCCGCCCGCGCCGACGTGGTGTCCCTTCCTGCCCATCCAGCGGCCTGTGGGGGTCCTCGCCCTGGAGCCCCCGTGCGCGCACCGTGTTGTCGCGTCGGTTGTTTCCGTCTTCGGAGCGCGGTGAGCGTGTGGAGCACCAGGACGCTCCTGTCTGCCTTTTCCGGGGCAGTTCCCAGGCCCCTCTGCCCCCCGTAACCGTGTTTTCCTCCAGGCGGCCGCTTCCGTGTCGGTGCGCGTCGCCGTGCTCGCCCCTCCGTGAAGTCGCGTCCTCAGTCCCGCTCCGGCCTTCGGCTCCTGCGCGCCCCACGGCCGCCTTCTCCGCGCCGGGTGTCCGCGGTGGCAGGTGTCAGCTCCCATGGTACACCCCTGGGGCGAGCGCCGCGACCTGTCACGCAGTGACACGTGCACCGTGACCGTCCGCCTCCTCTGGCCTTCATGCCGTGGTCATCGCGACAGCTCCTTGTACGCGTGACACCCCGGTGGTGCTGAAGCGCTTTCTGCTTCCGTACGGATGTGGATTCAGAGACTAAGAAGGAAACGGGCGCCCAGCGGGCTCTGTTGGGCAAGCGTCTGCCTTCAGCTCAGGTCATGGTCCGGGAGTCCCAGGATCGAGTTCCGCCTCGGGGTCCCTCTTAACAAGGAGTCTGCTTCTGCCTCTGCTGCTGCCCCCGCTTCTCTCTGTCAAGTAAAGAAATAAAATATTTTTTACAAATTAGGAAAATACAATCTTGTATTCGTCCACGGTTGCTCTCTCAGCACGTTCCGTCCCTCACCGAAGAGCTGTTTGTGGCTCTCTCCCTTCAGTCTGGGAAACTTTCATTCAGCTTTTTTAGGGAGTCTGAGTCCGTGGCTCAGAAATTCCCTTCGTCTTCTCTCAGCCAAGAATGTTTTGCTTCTACCTGTGCTGTGATGGGCACTTACCCCGCCTGTCGGAGTCTCTGTTGATGGGCTTTCTCCGGCCCTGAAGCGGGGCAGGCCGTGGCTCTCTGTTGGCCACTGTCCACGTGCCTGTCCCCAGCGTGCCTGGCTACGAGGCACCCGAGCGCTGTTGGCTTGGTGTTCTCTGAACTTATTGGATCTGTAAGTTTATGTCTTTTACTAAATTTGAGAAATTTTCACTCATAATTTCTCCCTAGTTGTTCCTGCCTCAGTGTCTCCTTCCTTTTGGGACTCCCCCTGTAGGGATGTTAAGGCTTCTTCTGATACTGTAGCACAGGTCCCAGAAGCTTTTCTTTCCTTCCCCAGTTTTTCTCCTCTCTCTCTCTCTCTATTTTTTATTTTTTTGGATTGGATACTTTGGGTTGATCTGTCTTGAAATTCTACAAGTCCCCTGTTAATTCTAGACTGCTGTTGAGCTCATCCAATAGATTTTTTTAGTTCATAGCATTTTTTTTTGTTTTAGAATTTCTATTTAAGTTCTTTTTTGTGATTTAAGGCTTTATTTATTCATTTAGAGCAGTTTTAAGTTCACAGATAAATTGACCATTACGGTCCTGCGAAGCCTGTGGTACCCGTCAGGGTTCCCTCTCGCTGTTGTATGGGTTCTGGGTGCGGACAAATGTCCCCCACTGTGGTCCCTCGTAGAGTGTTTTCACTGTCCTTACAGTCCCTTGGGCTCTCCACCTGCTTACCCCCGTCCCCCCGAAGTTTCTCCGTCTCCGTAGTTCTGCCTTTTCCAGAGTCATCCAGGTGAGGTCACGCGGGGTGCAGACCGTTAGGTGCGCGTTGCATTTCCCTCAGTGCCTCTCCAGGACTTGACAGCTCCTTTGCTGCTGCTGCGTGACATTCCTGCGTGTGGATGGATGCACACATCCGGTGTTCATTTATGTGTCCCCGGCTGCGGGCATCTGGATCGCTTCTTGAATTGTCACATTTTGAGTTTCCCTCTCTCTCCTGAAGCGTTCGTTTGGTTCTTAGATCACACATGTTTTCTTCTGCTGAGCTCCGTTTCACCCGCCGCGTCATGCTGCTCGCCTCTGCTCCCGGCGTCTGACCCGCCCGGGGCCCGGCCTGTTGCTCCTTGTGCGGGTCACGTTGTTCCCTTCGTGTCTGGGAGTTGGGGATTGCTTCTTGGAGTTTGTGAACGAGACATAGTAGAAACCCTGCGTTGTGTTTGGTCCTGTTCCGTGTTAGCAGGCAGTGAATTTGGCCGGATTCCGACCCCGGAACTGCCTGCCTCTGCTGATAGCCGCCACAGCCTCTGGGGTGAGCCTTCCTTCTTGGTCCTGCCCCGCGTGTGCCTGTTTCAAGGGCTCACGCAGAGGTGTGGGCAGAATTGATATGCAGAATTACACATGTTCCCTTTCTTTTTTTCAAGATTTTTATTTGTTTGAGAGAGAGCAAGAGCGCTCGCATACAGGTAGGGGAAAGGACAGAGGCAGAGGGAGAAGCAGACTCCCCACTGAGCAGGGAGCCTGATCTGGGACTCGATCTCAGGACCTCGGGATCAGGACCTGAGCCCAAGGCGGCCGCTGCACCGGAGGGCTCCTCCCTCCCTCTGCCGCCGGTCTCGGTTTCCAGAACTCTGATCTCGGGCTCCTGGGATCAGCAGGACCGTGGAGCTGGAGCCGCGCTTCAGCGGCTGCTTTTCCTGGTGCGTCCGCAGCGCATGAAAGCCACCCTCTCTGCTTCCAAGTGTAGAGCTTCCTGTAGTTTCCGCCTGCTTTGGGTCACGTTCATTTTCTTCGTGGTCCGTAGTGTCTGGTCATCTGGAGGAGGCTGGTCCGAATACTCAGCCCTTCTGTAGAACCATGTGCTTCTGGTCCCCGCGTGTTGCGGTCAGTACGGGCCACGTGCTGTAGGAAGGATGAACTCTCTGTGAGCGAGTGTAGCTGGGAAGGAGGGTTTTACAGTAACTGTGACATGTGTCCTTACCAAGAATGAGGCTCTGTGTGGAGGAGAAACGAGCTGGCCTGGTGCCTCGAGATCAGAGCGTCGTTGGAGGATGTGAGTGGGGCAGTCATCAGCTCTTCTGGTCCGGAGTTGGGAGGCTCTGGGGAGCTGGGAGTGAGCTGGCGGGAGAAGTGTGGCAGGGTGGCATGGGCTGTGGTCCCCCTGCTGTCGCAGGGCTCCTGTGCTTACACACCGGCTCCCGGGCGGATGTGGGGTTTTTTATCTGCTGGAGGAGATCAGTCTTTTCTGTCCAGTCCCGCTGAGCCCTTCCTGGCCTGACCTTTCCCCGCGTGGCTAACTGTGGACGCTCCTCTCCGACTCCCTGCGCGGCTCTGCCTTGCCCCCGAGGCGGTCCGGTCGCGACTCATTATGTGGAATCTGTGGCTTCTGTGGAAATAACACCCAAGGACGTGTGTTGCTGACGCTCTCTGGACCTTTCATACGCTCTTGTTCGCATCCACATGCTTCCTGGTCATTTCAGGCTTGTTTTAGTGCTTGTCCTTTTTCATCCTGGACGTCTGGACACTGTAACTGAACTGTCGCGGCCCGTGTCTCCTGGGGTCCTAGAGAAACCGTCGTCCTGCGCTGACAGCCCGGCGTCCCGAGCCATTCGTCTCGGCAGTTGCGTGTCACGTGGGGACCCAGAGTGGTCATCACAGCACTTGCCTCAGTATTGGACACGCGGCCAGTTTCTGGAAGAAAACCCGGCACTGGAACGCCTGTCGACCAAAATACACGCCACAGCAGCGCCAGGCGTCCGAGGTCTTGACGGTGGGAGCGACCCGCGGCCGATGCCTCCCGCTGCCCTTGGAAGTGGCGTGTGCGGAGCCCGGGCCCCGCTTTAGTGGGCTCTGTGCGGCGGGGGAGGGGCCGCGGCCTGGGCACCCGAGGCTCGAGCTAGCGTTCTCGTCTTCCACAGCAGGCTGATCGCACGATTTAAGTGTTTCTGGAAGGGACGGTCTTCCTGAATGCTCTGTTCGGCCTTCCCACGCGCTGTTGCCCTCGAGGTTACTAAGACTGGGTTGTTCCCGTACGGCTGTGCCTTTTAAGTGTCTGTCACTTGTTGTCGCTCCTCCCTCCTTCCTCTAGCAACCACCGGTTTCCTTGACCCCCCTGCCCTCACCTTAAGTCTGTGCCTGTTCTCTGGAGAACGCGCCGCGCCTGTGGGCACACCGTGTTTGCAGTGGCCGAGATGCTGCTCGCGTGGCTCTTCCTGGGGAAGGGCCTTCCTGCCGCACCTGCTCCCCCGCTGGGCCTCTGACCTGGGTCCTGTCAGGTTCGTGGAGCACCTGCTCCGGGAGGCTCCGCGAGAGCCACTTCCTAGGTACTAGCTGCTCTCACCCTGCACAAGCCGAGGAAGTGTGTTGGGGTGCGGCTCTAACCCCTTTCCGTAGGTTTGCTTCGGTGGAAACGTCGTCTTTAGCCAACTAGGGCCCTTGACTTTGAATCCAGGCTGAGTCTGCTCTGCAGGGTCCGTGGGGCGGGGATTCTGGGCACTTGCGGAGCTGTTTGGACCTGACCCCTCCTCGCAGCACAGGCTCTAGTTTAACTGGTCGGGGAGGGGGGTGCCCTGCAGCCTGAATCGGTAAGAGCTTCTCGGCGGGCAGGTGGCGGGCCGGGAGCTCCCGGAGAGGCCGCCCCGCTCTGAAGGCTGCTGGCGGAAGGACGTGGTTTTACAGTCCCTCTGCGGGGCTCATGTGGCCAAGTACTTGGTACCTTTGCCGAGGTTTTGAGCAGTAATCTTTTTCTCTTTTTTAATGAGTACAGCTCCAGGGTAAGAAATTTTAAAAGGAATGTTTTTCGTGGAGAATGGTTTCTGGTTAGCACTGGCTTTCACTTGGGCTAAGTCAGCAAATAGCTTTCACTACTAAACTATCTATTTTCTTTTTCTGGTTTCTAGAGACGCATAATCACTATTTTAGTAAGATGCTTACAGATCACTTTTCCTTTTGATTTCATGTATTTTTTCCCCCTGAGTTAAAAGTATTTAACAGATGATACTCTTTCTTGTATAGAGGTGGGTTGCTTGGAAAACAGACTGAAAATAAATGAGTCCATTTGTCGAACTCTGGGGCTCAACACTCTGGAGCCCGTGTGTGAGCCTGAGGGCCCGGGCCCCACTGCCCCTCAACGTTGACAAGCTTCAGGCAGGGAGGCCTTCCGCCTCGGGGCTCCACACTCTCCGCCCCTGTGCCCGGAAGGCCCTTCCTCGGCCTGGCCGGCTCCTTCTCCAGTTCAGCCTTCAGCCGAGCGGCCCCTGTGCCCACGGAGTCTGTGCCCTGCCCCTTGGAGTTGGCGTAGTTGTCACCCTGTCTGCCCTCACAGCCGGTCCCCTGGCAGCGTCTGCCGCTCAGCCCCTCAGAGTGAGCCGTTTGGTTCTAGAAGCTGCTTCTGTCTTCCTGTGTTGTGTTCATTTCTCATAGGAAGTTACTTACACTGAGACTTAGTAGCCTCTAACTTGTGTTCCCAGTTCTAATAGTAACTGTTCCTTGCAGAAGCGGAAAATAGAAAAATACTTTTTAGAAAAGCACCCGAAGATAATAAATGCTGTTAGTGTCGTGGTGTATTTTCTTCTCTCTTCAGTGCCTGTGTGCACCGGTGACCCCTTCTGCCTCGTTCCCAGGATCCGAGAGTGAGGCTTCCCGGAAGCCTTTTGTTTTGTCAAATTATCTTTTAAAGGATGCATAATGTTTAATCATATGGATGTAAGTTTATTTATGTGTTTAGATATTAACCTTACGGGGTATTTCTGTCGTTTGTAGATCTATATATATTTTGCTCTTTTAAAGCTAAAATGAACCTCCCTGTGTACAGACGTATGACTGTGTCACCAACTGTGTTCTTAGGATAGATCGTTCCCAGATGGATTAGTAGATCCAGAGCTCCTGGACTGGTGTAGTAAACCTAATTCGTGTGGACGGTTGTCCCGTTTTGTCCTTGCTGGTTGGGGCTGAGGGGCTTCCCTTGCAGCAGTAGGAACATTGGCTCTTACGAATGTTTTGTCGGACTCAACTCTGAATGGTAGAGGATCTTTCTAGCTGCTGTTCCGGGGTCGGTGACCGCTGGTCGTGGTGCGGTCCGTGTTGCGGTGGCCTGTCGAGAGAAGGCAGACCCCAGCTTCCGGGAAAGGGCCACGAGGAGGGGCGGCCGTGGCCACAGACCGTTGACTGCTGTGTGCTCAGGGAGAGTCAGCCTCACGGAAGCAGGTCTCTGCCAGGACATCGAGGCGTGCGTCTCTTCCAGGTGTCCCCACGGAGCTGGTGTCCGCCAGGGCGCTCGTGCTTGTCCCACCACATGCCAGCCAGACTGGCGGCCATGGGGACAAGAGCAGCCAGCATTACGTTGAATGTTGACTGTTCGGACAGCACACTCCTTCCAGTGCCTTTTTTATATGAGGTACGTGTCGTTATCCCCACTTTGTGCTGGGGGAGACTGGACCGGAGCCACATGGATCCTGGCCACCCGTCACAGCCAGCAGGGACTGCTGGAACCGGCGCCACGGCCTCTATAGGCGGGCCCTGCTCTCCCTGGGTTTGACCCGCAGCAACCACCCCGCGAAGCTTGGTCCCTGCGGGGCCGCCCCTACTGGTCCGGTGACCTTGGGGAAACTCCTGGTGGGCCCTGTGGTTCCTCATGTGCAAGGGGTGAGGATTCCGGGGGTCGGGTGACGTGGCGTGGTTACGAGCAAATGGTAGCCACGACAGGAGCGGTGTGAGGTGAGCTTCTACTCCGGTCGCTTTCACCGTTTTATCCTCTGTGGCCTCTTCCTGCGTGTTCGCGTCTTGGGCGCTCCCTGTGCACCCGCACTGTAAGCTGGGCCGCCGTCTTCACGGCCGCTCGTGGGCACAGCCGGGCTCACCGTGCCGTCGGCAGCCCCATTCGCAGCTCGGCGCACAGCTGTCGTCTGCCCTCCAGCCCTCGGGAACGCGCTTCATCGTTCCTGTGTGCGTCGTTGCAGGGGAGACCCTCAGAGATGTCCTGCCGAGTGGGCTTGGGTGTATCTGAGGGTAGGCTTTGGAACTGCTAGCTTCATGGTGGGGGGCGCCGGCCATCGTCTTTTGTAGGGGCGTTCCCCAAGAGATCGTTTGCGGGGGGCTCGCCACGGAGAACCAGGCCCTTGGGAATAAGTCCCCGGGGCTCTCCCGTTGCCCGCCGCAGCGCCTCCAGTCTCTTACCCGGATTACTGAAGGCTCGTTCCCACGGCGGCACGGTTGGGACGCTGAGTCTTTGGATTTTCAGCAGAGCCACTATCGCTCTGCCAGCTTTTTCTTGAAAAGTCCCCAGCATTGCTCAGATGTTGAGCGTTTGCACGCTTGCTGCCTGCTTTGCCCTCTGCCTGCCTTTGTCCCCTCCGATGACTCTGAATGATCTTTCCTGAAATCGATTTTTAAAACTGAAACCTCTCTGCTAACAGTCGTGGTCCTGGTCCCCGAGTCTTGAACTGAGTTTTCAGCGCAAAGCTCCAGGCAGCCTCTGTTGCTTTGGTCTCTCTGGCCAGAGCCCAGCACTGAGGAAGCCTTTGAGGAAAGCACCTCTTTGAGGGAGTGGACGGACAGGCAGGAGCCCTGCCGCTGGCCCCCCCTCGCGTCTCCAGGCTGACGTGGTACGCTTTGGTGTCTCTGTCCCTTACCCATGGAAGCAGCCTTGGAGCTCATCGGATCTAATCTGCGCGGCGCTGGGGTTCTGTTGCGCGTTCCGCCCGGGGAGGGGTTGTCGGGCCTTTGCACGTTCTGACCACAGCGAGCTGCTTCACCTTGAAAGTCTTGCAGTGCCAGCAGCGCCTGAGAGGAATGCAGAGTCTTGGGCCCGCCTGACTTTCTCAGTCTAATCCTGTACTTAAGAAACTGCGGAAGCATCGTGCACACAGCCGTGCCCGCGAGAGGGCTGGCACTCGGAGCTGGGACACTGGCTCCTGGCGTCCCAGGGCTGGCACTCAGGCCCGTTCCTGCCTGCTCACCGTGCAGCGGCTGGTGGGCCACCTCACTCTCCTGGAGCGTGTGCCTCATGCCCAGGAGGGCGCTCTGGGGTCTGAGTGCACTCATGCTCACGACCCGGTCCGTCCTGTGTTGGCACCGGCCAAGTGCTCTGCCGGTTGTGTCATGTGTCACTGAGAACGCACACATTCTGCTTTGGAGTACCGGTGCCGTTTTGGTCTGGTTCATACTGATGTCGCTAGAACTTGGGGGAATGGTCCGACTGTACAGACACCCACGAGGCACCTGTGTCATAGCAGGCCCTGTTCCAGGTGCAGAGGGTGCAGCAGCGAGTGAAACAGACAAGAAGTCCTGACTTCATCGAGGTTGGACAGGTCCTCACTGAGAAGGTCACACAAGTGTGGACGTGACATCCGTGAGGGGGCCGTGCGGATACATACGGGGTCTGGGGCCACTGCGGGCAGATCCTGGCTGCCAGGCCCACCCTGGCGGCCATAGTGCATTCAGTGGAGGGGAGAAGTGAGAGATGACAGGTCCCCGTAGGTCATGGCAGAAGCTGTCTGGCGGTGGGCCGCTGATCAGCTGGTCCCGGGAGCACAGGGAGTGTCCATCGGGTGAGAAAGCCAGGTGCTCACAGGACAGAGGGCCTGGAACTGATGGGAGTGGCTGAGTTGGGCTGGGCGTTGGAGAGCATCTTCTCGTTTGCCCTTTTGGCCATAGCGAGAGGCGACATTTGGAACTGATCAAGTCTTTATTCTCGTGTCCATCAGGCTCATGACGAGCTCTGCTTGTGAGCGTGAGTCAGAGAGCATCTGAGTTGAACTGCAGAGGTCACGTGGGGCAAATTAACCAAAAATAACCCCAAACACAGCATTTCTGGGAAATGAAGGGGAAGAGTGCTTTCAGTGTAAACAGAGGAGCAAAGTTGGGATAAAGGCTTGGTTGGAAAAAGTGAGCATCTGGAAAACTAGGAAGAGACGCTCTGGTATAGCACAGTGGGGTGAACACATGCTTCTTTCCCGCTTGTTATAGTCTAGAGTTTTCTTTCACGTGTTTGTGTTGTCGGCACGGCCTGGGCTTCCGTAGTGTGGCTCCTAGGCTTTCCCCTTCTCCTGGGAGCCGGGGCGCGTGGACGTCCACCCTTACCTTCCCCGTCAGCCCATGGAAGGACACGCTTCCCGCCCGCGCTGCTGACACCTGGTCCTCACAGGGGCTGACCAGACCACGGGCCTCCGGTGCTTTGCACCCTGGCTGAGGCGTCCAGTGCACGAGACGGACGAACACCGCGGCCGCTGTCCTGCCCCGCTCTGGAAGTGCTGATGGGTGGGGGTGGGGGGCCCGCGTTCGTGCCGGGCCTCGGGGGTTCCGCACGCATCAGGCTTGAGAACCACCCGTCCGGTGCCGCTGTCTGTCCCTCCCAGGCTGTGCTTGCGGCTGGCGTCCTGGCTCCCTTCTCCCCTCGTCCCTGTTTTCTGTTTGTGGCTGTTTGGGACGCTTTCGGGGGGCGTCGGTGTGGCACCGGCCAGTCCCTGGCGGGGCCGGCACTTCCGTGGGTGGTTGTCGGGACAGCTCAGCCTCGCTGTCCTGCGGGCGAGGACTCGGCCGTGCTTCCCAGGGCGGCCCAGAGAGCGGGAGGCTCGTGTGGCCAGGCCAGACCCACTGGCCTCCGCTGTGCTTGTTCCTCGCAGGAGTTAGGATGTCAACCTCCCGGGCTGTCTCCCAAAGTGATAGCTCCTGTTTGAAACTAGGAACCTTGCTCTTTCAGTAATTACTTGTAACTGTTGCTTCTGTTACCTTATTTCATAGGAAAGAAGTTCATTTCTGCAACACTCAGACCTCTGGATGAAACCTTGCCAAATCTGAGGGAAATAATCCAATTTAGTTAAATGACAAATAAAAGCAATGTAAAATTTTAACTGTCCTGATAACATCTTGGTAATGTTATCTGAGAAATTGACTTTTTAGAGGAGCCGTGGATGGTTAGGATTTATTTCCTTGGGCCATGTGAACTTCCACATTTAACTAGACTGTGCTGGGCGGCTTTTCTCGTGCGGCGTGGGACCTGTCGGTCCTCTGCCGTGTGCGTGTGGGGAGGCCCTCCTGCCGTGGCTCGGACGTGGTGGGTGGCTGGGAGGAGAGGGGCTCGCCGGGTACCCGCAGGGTGCTGGCTGTCGCTGTGCTGCAGGCTGGTGGCCTGTCCGGCCCCTCCTGCTGGCTCTCTGCCTCTGCTGTCATGGCCCTCCGTGCCCGCACCAGGCTCCCAGGCTCCGACGGGCCGCCCCGTGCCTTCCAGGGAGTGAACCAACTGATGAGAACCAGGGGCCCGTGAGGCGTGCGTGCCCTGCGACCACATCAGGATGGAGACCAGCAGTCACGCTCCTCTCCTGCAGGCCCTGCCCCTCCTGGTGTGCGTAGTACAGTGTTGCTAACCCTCTCAACCTCACACATCTCTTGATAAACTTGAAAATCTCAACTTTCCTTTGAAATTTTTTACAGATTAGTCACTTTCATTCTTCTCAGTCTTACAAGTACTAGATAAATTTCGGCTGTAAACTTTCTAACTTCTGATCCTCGTTAAGAAGGAAAAATGAAAGTTCTTGCCCCCGCCCCAGGCACCCGGGGTCTCCTCTCTCCTCCGAGGTCACCGCGGTTCACTGCTTGCCGTCTCCTTCCACCGTGTGTTCGCACCGAGACGCTGGGCACGGGCAGGGAGCGTGAACTTGGCGGGGTGCTGCAGAGCGCCCAGGCACCTGCCGGCCTTCGTGTGGCTGGAGCTCTGTGCACAGCTGTTTCGGGGGCTTTCTGCCTTCCACTCTTACAGAAGCCGCTGCTGTGAGCACCCCCCCGCCCCGTACTTGCCTCACGTGTCGGAACTTTGTGTGACGAATTCCTGGACGTGGGGTTGTAGTGCGTTAGGACGTGTACCCCACGTAGATCGAGTTGTAGTCTCTTCTCAACTGTTCTTTTCTGAGCATTTTGTGACTTAAGATTAATAGGATAGCGTTAGGCCCAGCTGTTTAATTAATTTTATAGGGAACTCTGATCTGAAGAAATGAGAGAGAAGGTTTTGGATCAGGTGGAGGTATGTAACTCACGGAGTGTGTGACTCCGTCTGCCCCAGGTGGGCGCCCGAAGCAGCGGCACGGCCCCACTCAGCCTGGCTGGTTCTGAATCTCAGTGGTGAGGAGACAGGTGACGTTGTTGTCTTTGGCAGGGAGTGGCTATTGTTACACTATCGTGTAAGTAGCGTTTTATATAAAAAGTGTTTATGTAAAATTTTTATATGCATGTTTTATATGAAAATTGAAACTGTAATAAACATTATTTCTCTCGGGTAACAATGAAAATCATTCCACATGGACCAGATGGAAGAAAGTAAGATGATTTTTTTTTTTTGTCCTCCCAGGTAACGCCAAGAACCGAGGCCCCCGTCGGCAGCGTGAGCGCCAGTCTGGAGAGCGCCCTCCACGCATCGGTGCATCCCACGGAGGACTCGCCGCCCAAGAGGACCGTGGGGAAACACGCCAAAGGTGAGTGCGTCCGTGCGAGGGCCCTGGGGGAGGAGGCGCACCAGGCTGGGGAGCAGAGATGTTTGTGATGCTCTTCGGCTAAAGGCTTTGAGAGCTTTAGTCAGCCGCGGTCTCTTAGTAAGGTACATGGTTTCTCTGAGTTGTGCACATAATACGTGAACATCTCTCTGCCGCCAAAGTCTCAAATACGGGTGTTTACTCGGGGGAAGAACGAAGGTGGTCACGCTCTCCTCCCTGCCCCATAGCACAGAAGTCCTAGGTTCCAGAGTGGCACTGTCCCGCGTAGCTTTCTGCGGAGACCCGGAACGTTCTTTCTCAGGACAGTCTGTCGCCGTCAGCCACATGTGCCTTTTGAGCACCAGAAATGTGCCTCATGCAACCAGGGACCTGGCATTTTCTCTGTATTCCCTTTCCAGTGGCGCCGCGATAGCTCTGCGTGGGTCGGGGCCGCCTTACCGGACAGCGCGGCTCCGGGGACGACCGAGGGCACGTGTCACGCGAGGCTGAGTCTCCTTTGTTCCTGGGCTGGTGGGACAGTCACTTACCATACAGTGCAGGCTGAGTGTCGGTGACGCTTGGGGCTTGTGAGGGCCAGGGTGGCCCTGACTGGTCCCTGTGGTCAGGAGGCCCGGGACACTCGAGGCCCCTCGCCCCCCGCCCTCCCTGGCCTTTGTTCTCCGTTGTCTGTGTCTCGGGCACAGCGGGCCTCACGGCGCCTCACGAATGCTTCGTTTTCTTTTCTTTTTTTTTTTTTTTAATTTTTTTTTTTTTAATTTACTTATTTGTCAGAGACAGAGGGAGAGAGAGCGAGCGAGCACAGGCAGACAGAGTGGCAGGCAGAGGCAGAGGGAGAAGCAGGCTCCCTGTGGAGCAAGGAGCCCGATGTGGGACTCGATCCCAGGACGCCGGGATCATGACCTGAGCCGAAGGCAGCGGCTTAACCCACTGAGCCACCCAGGCGTCCCACGAATGCTTCGTTTTCGACACCGCGCCCCACTGTGACGAGATCAGAGCCGGCCGTGCCCGCCTCAGGTCGCAGTGAGCCTCCGCGCTGCTGCCCCGCGCTCACGTGCTCACTGAGGCCTCGTGGGTCAGCTCCTGGATGGGGCCGCGACGAGAAGACGCGACGGGGGCTCGCTTCCCGGGATGGGCAGTCGTCACTCAGGCTTGGGGACTCTTCTCCCCCGACGTTGCTCTTGTCCTTGTCCCTTAGACACGTCACCTGAGGACAAAGTGTCCCTTGTCCCTCGACTGTCCGGCATGGGACCTGCACCCTCTTCGTGGCGAGGGGAAGGCTTCCTCTCTCACAGGGCTTTTTCCTCGAGACACAATTATCAGGATCCCCTCGTTCTGTCTTTTAAATATGAGCGCAAGATGCGTGACTGTTCTCTTGGTCCTTCCCCTGGCCGCGCGCTGTGGGGCCCCGAACCCTCGGGTGAGCCACTGTTGGCGGCGGCTGCGGCAGACGGAGCCCGGCGGGTGGGCGCCGCGGGTTGTCCTCCGTATTCTCCGTGGAGTGGTTCTAAGACAGAAGTTTCTTCTGCCCGGAATGTGGCAAGCAGGTGAGGTTGGTTTTCTCAGTCACGCTTCTCGTGATGCTCTGCCGGGCCTGGGCGGGCGCTCTTGGCAAAGCCTAAAGTCCCTGCGAGTGTTACTACTGTAGAGTGTTCTTGCTGTCTTTGCTGTGTTCCACTTGGGGTTTGACTTTCCCTGCTTCTTTGCGAGTCCTCAGCGAAGAAAGAGGTTAGACTGAGGTAGAAAAGTTCAGGGGACGGCACTGAGGACAGCCAGAAACTGACCGCTCTCCTCGGGCGCCGCTCAAGGTGGCGGTTGCCCTTCCTGCTGTTCATTGTGAAGATTTTCAAGCACGGGGGTAGAGGGACGAGGACAGTAGTTCCCAGCATCTGGCTTCAGTAGCAGGTGTGGGCCTGAACTCCTCAGGACCAGCGGGCAGCGCTGCCCTGCTCGCCGCGAGCCCAGAGCTTTCCCCAGACCCACGCACCCCGGCCCACGTCGCTGACACGTAGGGGAAACGAGCACGATGAGGTCGAAGTTACCTGCGGTGACACTGTCCGTGGAAGGACACCCAGAGGTGTGGAAGGAGTCCCGTAGCTTGGCTTCCTGGGTTGGAGGAGTTATGTTTCCGAAGTACCCTCGTGTGAGACTGAGTGTCGCAGGAAGTGTAATGATGCCGCAGACCACTTTCCAGACCTCGGTCATTCTTAGAACTTGTGGACTCCTAAGAGCTTTTATGGATGTAGGTTATACTTATAGGTGTTTATCATATTAGGAGTTAAAGCTGGGATTTCTTTTTTTTCCTAAATAAATGCTTCTTATTGGGTGCCATTGCGGTTTTGTGTTTGTCATGTAGCACGTTGTGACACAGGGTAACATCAAGGCTTGTCCCCCACAGAGACTTAGAGGAGGGATTCTGGTAGGAGGCGTGGCAGTAGAAGCTTCCAGAAGACGAGTGGCCAGCTGCCCTGCTGGCCGGCGCTGGGGATCGGAGGTGCGCTTGCAGTGGAAGCGTCTGGTGACCTTGTCTATTCGCTCTCGCAGCGTCTCATTGAGACTTTGAGACCTAACGCTCAGAGAATTTTACAGTGAACACCTGTCATCCAGATCCCGTAATTTCATTTTATTTTACCGGCTCCTTCCCTTAGCTGTCTCTCCATTCACAAAGACTTTGTCTTTTTCTTTTTAAAGACATTGCATTTTTTGGGAGGCCTGGGTGGCTCAGTTGGTTAAGCGGCTGCCTTCGGCTCAGGTCATGATCCCAGTGTCCTGGGATCGAGTCCCACATCGGGCTCCTTGCTCGGCAGGGAGCCTGCTTCTCCCTCTGCCTCTGCCTGCCACTCTGTCTGCCTGTGCTCGCTCGCTCTCTCTCCCTCTCTCTCTGACAAATAAATAAATTTAAAAAAAATTAAAAAAAAAAAAAAAAAAAAAAAAAGACATTGCATTTTTTGGTCCATTTCAAAGTAAGTTGTCCTGTAGCCTTTTTTGCTGTTTTCTTGCACCATTACTTTTTGAAGCCTGGTCGTTTGCAGCCTTCCTCAGCCAACGAGTTTCATCTGAAGCACAGAACAGAGTTGTCTGAGTGACGGTTCCTTGTCCCCTGAAGACAGGGTGGCTTGGAGAGGTAGGAGTCAAGCTGACCATCCCACAACGGCTTCTTTCAGAGAGCAGCTCTGTCCGTGTCTCCATTGAGGAAGCATCCAGGGATTACGCATCTGTTACTTTTCAGGCCTTACCTTGAACTCCCAGATGACCTTTTGATGGGGGACGCGAGAACTTGCCCTGTGCTCAGGGCTGTACTGAGGCCAGGGCTTGTTTGCCAGCAGGGTCACTGCTTTTAGCCTCTTGATGATCTGTTGATGGCTGGAAATCAGCCGTGGCGGGAGTATGTACACCTTGGAAGTGGGTACAGGCCGCAGATGAGGTGCCGTCCCACGGCCAGCCGTGACACATCTTGCAGCGGTCCCCTGCAGCGGCCCCGCCCCCCTGCCTGTCCTATCTGCTGCGGTTGTGTCCCTCCCATGTGTGCCTGCAGTGCGCCCTCGGCCCAGCTCTGGGAGGGGCAGGTGGTCCTCTGTGACCCGTGAGCCCCTGCACCCTGACCGCAGCACCCTCCTCTCTTGGGCTGTCATGAGAGGTCACCACAGGTCAGCCTTCGTCTTCGCTTGGCCAACTCTCCCCACCGCCACCACCCCTCTGTCCTCTCTCGGTTTCTTCCCGTTTTTAAACCACGGACCGTCGCACCTCCAGAAGCCCTGGGGTGGCGTGCTCTGATGGTCCCCACGTAACACGCGTCCCGGTTCTCCTGCCTCCGTCTGCTCGTTGCCTGTGAAATCTGTCTGCCCCGGAACGCTGGTGCGGTCAGGGCTCCTCGCCGGCGCCACTCGCACTCTGTTCGAGTGCCTTCTGTGCCGCTGATGACTTTGAGATCGGAGCTGTCTCTGTCCCTTGCCCGGGACCCCGAGTCCCTGTGAATATTTCCATCGGGGTGGCCCGCTGGTGCTTCTGCCCGTGTGTCCAGAATGGACCCATCCCTCCCCTTGTTTCCAGTATATGCGGTTGGTGCCGCCTTCAGGAGCCGCACCTGCAGGCCCACCCCAGCTCTCTGCCCCGCGGGAGCAGACGCTCCCTCATAGCTCTGGCGGGTCTGGCTCTGAGGGCCGTCGCTGCGGCCGCCATCCTGGCCCAGGCCTCCGGCCCCTCTGCCACCTGTGGGTTCTCCTGTCCGGTCCATCCCCTAGCAGGGACCTGCACTACGGCTGGACCACAGTGTCCTTACATAGGAAGCTTGTCACAGGGCTCTCAGCGGCAGCTGCTGGCAGCTGCTGTCACCGCACTGACCAGCATGAGGTACCCCCTCCGTGTGCGTGTGCACCTCGTGGGTCACACAGGCCCGTGAAATAGGGACCTGCCTAGAGGAGGCCTGCTGTGGGATTTGTGGTCTGGCCCCATCCTGTCCTCGTGTCCCTGCTCTGGTCTCTTGTCACTCCTCTGAATTGGTGGCTCTACCCATGAACAAACTTCTTAAACGCCCCGCACTGTCCTGCCTGGGCCTTGATCATCACGTCCCTTGCCCAGACGGGTTCTTCCCTTTGAAGTCCTGCTCACATGTCACTGCTTTGAACTTTGTAATTTTTGTGTCACTCTTGGTTAGTGCTGTCCCTAGAACATACTAATGCTTAATAAAATGTTTGCCCTAATATTTAAATAAGTGAAAACTCCTTGGGCCCTTAGGTTCAAGTGCCATGTGACTAACCCTTCGAGAAGAGTGTGTTCGTTTCCTGTTGTGCTACTTGTTAAGTACACCCTGTATCAGCGTCATGTTTTCCAGATCATGCCATGCACTACTCTGGTTCCTATTTATGTTTTTGGAGAATTCACAAATCAATTAATACAATGTAGCTAGATGATAAAAAAAAAAAAAAAGTCAAAGAAAAACCAATGAGGGAAATCTTAAATATAAGGTGATGGGTCCTAGGAAGGTGTCGGAGAGGAGGCAGCGCAGGCTAATCGGCAAATAGTGGAGGCTCCGGTTTTAGCAGGAGCTGAAGAGCTGCTTCTGAAAATGACCCCCACTACCCTGACAACCAGACAGAAGGGAGACGCCCATTGGTATTTGAGGAACATTATTACTCAGCTGAGACTTTTAAGAATGTAGTTTTCCAATTTTTAGATGAAAACTAGATTTTAGTTAAAAAAATTTAAGCAGGGGCGCCTGGGTGGCTCAGTGTATTAAGCCTCTGTCTTCGGCTCAGGTCATGATCCCAGGGTCCTGGGATCGAGCCCCGCATCGGGCTCTCTGCTCGGCAGGGAGCCTGCTTCCCTTCCTCTCTCTCTGCCTGCCTCTCTGCCTGCTTGTGATCTCTGTCTGTCAAATAAATAAATAAAATCTTAAAAAAAAAATTTAAGCAGGAAGCATCTTTTTTTTTTAAGACTGTATTTATTAGCACATAAGCAGGGGGAGCGGCCGTAGGGAGCGGGCGAGGCAGGCTCCCTGATGACTGAGGATCCCGGTGCAGGGCTCCTTCCCAGGACTCTGGGATCGTGGCCTGAGCTGAAGGCAGACATTTAACCAACCGAGCCACCCCAGCACCCCTAAGCAGGAAGCATCTTAAATGTTATTCTGGTTCAGTTTCTTGACTTGAAGTAAGAAGAGGTCAACTCCTTCTGTATAAGACTCGGGAAAGGGGGGTTTTGTGCGGGGGCTGGTCTTGCACCTTCTCCCGCAGTCCTGACTGTGATGGCTTGTAGCGTAGTTCGGGTAAGTTTTGAAGTGGTTTCCTGTGTGGGGCACATCGGAATTAAACTTCGACAGAAGACTTCCTTGATCGAAACCAAGTAAAGGACCTATGGCAGGAAAGTGCCAGCGACTCCGTTTTTTCCAGAAGAGTTGAGGGTAGAAAGGGAAGATGTTCCGGAGGAGTGACTCGTTCTTGGAACACATGGAAGCGGTTATCTATACGCGGCTGAGATGAGCGTGTGACATCGCAGCTCTCGTAAGTCACTGGACGATGTTTGGCGCGAGGGTGACCCTTGGAACTGGGAACTCCCAGGACTGCGACCACGAGAGTGTTTCGCGTCCTGGTTTTGTCACTGCTGGCTGCGAGGCCTTTGGGTCTGGCTCAGCCCTAAACTGTCGGCGACCTTTTGTCAGCCCCCTCCCCCATTCAGATGCCCAGTCGGGTTTCAGGGTGTTTCGGACCCCTGGCTTGGACTGCTCGGGCAGTGCCTATGTACTTCTCTCCCATGCAAATTCTTTCCTGCCTTTCCAATTACATTAGCGCACTGGTTTTTGAAATGAGGTATTGATCCAATTATAAAAGTGGTGGTTCGGGGGAATTAGATGTTTTATTGAAGGCCGTGCGGTCTGACTTGCAGGACCGGAGGCAGATGGCTCCTGTGTGTCTTGGATGAGCAGAGAACGAAAGTTGAAACAAACTGTCTTAGAAGGAGAGCACCCATCCGGCTTTGCTTTCTCAGTTCAGCACGAGCGAGCAGGCTGGCCTGGACTCGCGTGCCCTCGTCCGGGCCCCATCAGTCCTTGAAAGACACGCCTGCACGCAGTCCAGACCCTAGCCTGTTTGCCCCACGCAGGAGCCCCTCCTGCCTGCTCCACCTTCCCAGTGTGCCTCTGGCTGTGGCCCTTCTCTCTGGGAGCCTTCGTGGGCGATGCAAATCCCATCCCTTCCCGATGGATCGATTTCTAGCCCCCCAGACCTAGCCGTGACCGCTTGCACTCTTCAGAAAATCATGAGACTTCCTGTGGCAGTTAGATGACCGTCTGAAGGATGGACCGGGGCAGTGTGAGGGACGGGGCTCATTGTGTCCGTTAGGAGAGAAGTGGGTCGTAAGCAGATGTTTGTGTGCATATGGGAACGAGTACCCTTTAAAATCATGAAACTGGGGACGCCTGGGTGGCTCAGTTGGTTAAGCAGCTGCCTTCGGCTCAGGTCATGATCCCAGCGATCCTGGGATCGAGTCCCACATCGGGCTCCTTGCTCGGCAGGGAACCTGCTTCTCCCTCTGCCTCTGCCTGCCACTCTGTCTGCCTGTGCTTGCTCGCTCTCTCCCTCTCTCTGACAAATAAATTTAAAAAAAATTTTTTAAAAAATCATGAAACTGGGGGCGCCTGGGTGGCTCAGTGGGTTAAAGCCTCTGCCTTCAGCTCAGGTCATGATCCCAGGGTCCTGGGATCGAGCCCCGAATCGGGCTCTCTGCTCGGCGGGGAGCCTGCTTCCCTTCCTCTCTCTGCCTGCCTCTCTGCCTGCTTGTGATCTCTCTCTCTCTGTCAAATGAATAAATAAAATCTTTAAAAAAAAAATCATGAAACTGCATGATGGAAATTTGGGATAAACTACTCGTAATTCCACCACCAAGCACAATGATTTTTGTCAGCTTTGGTAACTTATCTTTCAACTTTCTTTTATATTTTAAACGACTCTAGCCATGTCACACGTATGCTTTGTAATTTCTTAGTTGACATTACAAGCTCTCTTCATGTTTTGTTTTGTTTTTCTCTTCATGTTTTTGTTCTTGAAATCGTGGTCCTTAACGTGAGCTCCAGAATCGAGAAGCGGCTTCACCATCTTTGAAGCCTAATGAAAGGCCCCATAGCCCCACCCCACATCAGCCACTCTTGCCCCTGCATGCACTGCAGGGCCCGTGTGACCACAGGTGCCTCCACGGGGACTAGTCCCCTGCTGGCGGAAGAGCAGAGCCCCCTGCGGTGCCTGGCATACACACTGCCCACAGGTGGGGTGGTAGCGCCGGCCCATGGTGTGGCTCGCTCCGGCCGCCGTCCTGGCCAGGCCTCCCAGACTGGAGCCGTGGAGTTCCAGACGCCTTGGTTCCTTGCAGACGGCTGAATAGCATCCATCTGCTTTCCATGCTCTCCTGTCCAAAGATGAGTCACTTCCGCCTTCAGTCCAGTTGGGGTTTTCTCTCTTGACTTTTTTTTCATAAATCCTAATATTATTCAGTCCTGGGACATTTAGGTTCACGTCGCTGTCTCGTGGCAGGGAAAATGCTGACTACATTTTTCTGTGTTCATTGACTTTATATATGCTGTTGTTTGAAAAAGGGAAGATCTGGATTAGAGTGATGTCATTGTGGGTCAGTTTTAAAAAAAATATGGATTGGGAAAACATAAAAGCTATTTATTTGCTGGCAGTCTGATCTGATGGAGGAAGCCAGACAGGAACAGTGAGTGGTTTCACTGAGTGAAAACAGGGAGGTGTGCAACCTCGAAATGTGTGTTCTTTGTTTTTCCAGAAAGGGAACAAACACCTTTTTTATTTTTTTTTTAAGAGTAATTCCTTCCTGTAAGGTGCTGTGTTTTGTTTTTGTTTTTGTTTTTAATTTATTTATTTGTCAGAGAGAGAGGGGGAGAGAGAGAGCGAGCACAGGCAGACAGAGAGGCAGGCAGAGGCAGAGGGAGAAGCAGGCTCCCTGCCGAGCAAGGATCCCGATGTGGGACTCGATCCCAGGAAGCTGGGATCATGACCTGAGCTGAAGGCAGCGGCTTAACCAACTGAGCCACCCAGGCATCCCTGTGAGGTGCTGTTTTAAGCTTAAAATACTTCAAACTGAGTGGGTTCTTGTATCTCCCAAGATGTATACTGACCCTGATGCGACTTTACAGAATTAGCAAGGCCTAGGAGAGAAGAGTTTAGCAGGTAAAGGGTCTTCTCCAAAACAGCCAGTAACCGCTGTGAGCGCAAGGACCCGTCACGTTCGCCGCTCTGTTCCCAGCCCCTGGAATTTGACCTTGCGCACAGTGGGAATCTGATAGGACATGTCGGTGAGCAGACAACTGTTGGTTTTAGACAAAGATTGCACATTTTTCTGCGCAGGTCCGGATAGTGAATGTTTTTGGCTTCGGGAGGCCTGGGGTTTCTGGCACAGTGGCCGGGCTCTGCTGTCGCGGGGTGGAAGGCAGCCACTGACGATACGTAAACAAATGGCGTGGCTGTGCGCCAGCAGAGCCATTTACACAAACAGGCCCGGGGCAGCCTCCCGTCTGCCAGCCCCGCTTCGCCCGCGCCGTCCAGGAGAGGTCTCGGCGGCGACGGAATGTTCCATGTCTGCTGCGCGGCACGGCGGCCACTGGCCACATCCGGCTGTGGAGCACTTAGGGTGAGATAAGCACAGCCCGAAAATTAGATTTTTAATTCTGTTCGGTTGTAGCTAACACACACGCAGAGAGTCACGTGCGGTGAGCAGCCGCGGTGTCGGGCACGCAGCAGGGATAGAACCTTCCCCGAAGCACGTTGCCCAGAGCCGTCTGTCGCTCTGGGAGGTGTGTACACGGCAGGGGATAAAGAGTTTTGTGGCCCAGGAAACTGGGGACTTGTGAATAAGAACAGACTTGTGCCTTCAGGACCGCAGGAGCCTTAGTATTCCGTTGTGCCCAGTCTCCCAGGACGTTTTGGGATCTTGCCTCTGAGCTGCTCGACCGTGAGGCTTTCTAGGCGTGTCCTTGAGCACCTTAGAGCACCGGTGTTCTCGGGGAAGACCTCGGGAGTCGCCGGTGTGGCAGGCCAGGACGCCGGCCGTCCGCAGGACGTGGAGCTTCATGGTGTCAGGGGTCCTGCTGGGTGCTTGGAGACTTCGGTTTGGAAGGTCCGTGGGACTCTCCGTAGTCCGTGGCCCAGGGCTGTCTGGGACCGGAGCACTGACATGTTGGAGGACGTGTGTCACACGCACATTCCGAAGCGCCTGGTCTGTGGTGGGCTCTCCTCCGTGGCCGCACGGGGTGACTAGCCTGCCCATGTCCACAGACAGTGTAGACGCGTCAGGAGTCGTTCCCTGAGCACGTGAGAGACGTCGTCGTTACGTGCACACCTCAGTGTGGCTGGGCAGTTCGGGGCCCGCCCCACCTTTGTAAGCGGCTGGCCTGTGTCCCGCGGGTGTTGGTGCTCAGGCGTTTGCATTTCACCCGATCTAGTGCCGGAGGACTTAATTGCGCCCTCTGGAGAGTTCTGAGGGGCTGCAGCAGGCGGCCGGGTCCACGCCGGCGGTGGTTCGCGTCCTCCGGCACTGGTGCCGCCGCTGCCCCTCGGGCTGCCTGCACGGTCGCAGGACGGTGACGCCATCGCTGGGGACAGGAAGCTCCCCGAGACGCTGTGCGGGCGCCGGTGTCCGGCGCCGTCACTGCCCACAGCCCGGAGCGTGAGTTTCGGCGAAGCCGGAGCAGATCCCCCCTGGTCTGCCCTCATCGCCGGGGTCTGTGCCCCAGCGCTCCTGTCACCTGCTCTCTTTCCAAGGACCCTGCTCCTCCTGCTCTGTGATTTGTTTTGATCCTCGGCCTGTTGTCCCTGCCACCCCCAGCCCTGCAGGTGACGACTGTGCTTCCCTCTCCGGCCTCCCAGCGAGCACTCGGCGGCAGAGAGCCAGCGGCGCCGGCGTCCGAAGCCTCGTTTTGAAACTTGCTAAAATATCTAATGCTAACTCATGTGTACTTCAAGGTTTGATTTCATTTTTATAATCTTTGTTGTTGTTTTCTGCTTTTACAGCGAGTGTCGAAAAGATAGACCTGAAGGGATTATCACACAAGAAAAATGACAGAAATGTTGAATGTTCCTTTGAGGTAAGATGCCAAGTTTTTTTTTTTCCCTTTTCTCTTCTAAGGGGCGGGAAGGAGACATTTGCTCTGAGTAGATACTTAGATTGCTCTAAGTGGAAGGCGGGCCGTCTTGCCAAGCCCCGAGCCAGTGCTGCGGACGCAGAAAGCCGGGCCCGGGTCCCGGGCGGGCCGCCTCCCGCCTGTGTGCTGAGGGTTGTGTGGACCAGCTCAGCTGCTGGTCACCAGAGTCGGTTCGCACAGAGACACTGTGTGACAATTGAGACACACTGCGGTTTCGGATTGGAGGCCCCCAGGAACCGTGGCTTGTCGGCCTCACAGGGTGCCGGGAGCTGGGCTCCGTGGGGTCCTTGGGGGCCCGGGCTTCCCGCCGTTGAGTGCTTTGATACTCCTGGGGCGTGCGCCCTCAGCCTCATGGTCCAGGGTAGCAGCCAGGGCGCTAGTCTTCACGTTTGAATTCCAGGTAGCAAGACACAGGGTGAAGAGGAGGGAGAACTTTTCTTTTCTCTTTCTTTTAAGAGAGAGAAAAGTGGCCACTAGACATTTCCACATACGTTTTGTTGACCAAAACTTAGTTTCTTGATCCTACTTAGCTGCGGAGGAAGCTGGGAAATGTATCCTGGCTGACCATCCCCCCGGGGTTCTGCTCCATGGCTGTCCCGCGGCGTGAGGCGGTCCTTTGACTGTGTGCCTGCCCGAACCCCGAGTGATAAGGAGAACCTGCTTCCTGTGCTCCCAGGGAGTGTTCTCAGGAATCAAAGCTTCTAGTTCGTATCTAGTGTCTGTGGTCCGATCCTGTGTGTGGTTCACTGACTTTCTAAACGTATGGCTGCATCAAAATACTTTAAGTAGTTTTGCCACTGAAAGGATGACCTCTTCATTTGATTCCCGAGGGCGACCACATTGTGAGACGCCCTTGTTTCACCGTGCATGTGTCTTCAGAATGTACGGGAAGGCTTGCAGGCTGCTGAAACTTGGGACCAGTACCCAGGTCTCAGCAGCTGGAGAACCTTGGAACCCTGGTGTCTTCAAGGCCTCATAGGGGTGGGAGCCTAGTGGGTGTCTGGGACCCCGAGCATATTGGTCCCCTCTACCACGCTCTGCGTCTCATGGCCGGGCCTCTCCTCGCGGTCACCACCTCCACAGGCCTGAGCCGTTCGGGGGGCTGGGCCCCACTCAATCAGCCCATCTGGTCGTGCCAGGCTTTGACCCAGCCCCATCTGTGGGCCCGCAGTCTGGGCTTGTACAATGTGAGATGTGACTGTGGCCAATGTGACTCTGCCTGTAGCTTCTCTTTGAAGATGTGAGCTTTGGCAGGATAGACGCTTGGTCTCCTGTGGCCTCTCGTGCCTCGTAGGAGGAGATGGGAGTTATGGTCAGGAATGGGGGGGCAGCAGGCTGATGAGGACGGGAACATGGTGCCCTGAGTGCTCGGCAAAAGGAGCCTGGAGCCCTGAGCTTGCAGCCCCAGACTCAGGAGTGTGGCCTGGTGTCGACGCCATCACACGGGGAGAGGTGTGTGGTTGAAGACGCTTCTGCCCCGGCGGGTGAGCCGGCGTGTTCTGAGACTTAAAGCCAGAGCTTCGATTATCAGCGGATCTTACGTTTCTTGAAGTGATAACTGACAAAAGTATTCTCGAATTTAGGAAAGTGAGAATTCTTCTCTCCTTAGAAGTCCAGACTTTTTTTCTTTTGGGGTACTTTTAAAAAAGATTTTATTTATTTCTTTGAGAGAGCAGATGAGTGGGAGGAGGGGCAGAGGGAGAGCGAGAGATGGAATCACAAGCAGACGGCGCTCAGCACGGAGCCAGGCCTGGGGCTCAGCCGCTGAGATGGTGACCTGAGCTGAAATCAAGAGTCGGACGTTCAACCGACTGAGCCACCCAGGTGCCCTTTGGAGTACTAACTCGATGTGCCCTCAGGGATTCCCAGCCCAAACTGTGTTTGTTGAACGGTAACTCCAGGCACAAAGAAAAGATAGGATCAACGTTAAAAAAATTTTTACTTTGTTATTACAGTAGTGACACTGTTCATTTACGCAGCTGAAACCGTGTGCTTGTGTTGTGCGGGGCTCCTGGGGAGCTGCTTGTGGCTGTCGTTCACGGGTCAGGCTGGGGACTCCTGTCACGCGAGGAAAGGAGACTCCTCGAGGCTGGGCACCTTCGGGAGTCTAAGTGCGGGGGTCGCGCCAAGTTCTGCCAGCAGCACGCTCCAGAGAGAGAACAGCAGTGAGCCCACCCGTCTCCCCCACCTGCTGTCGTCTGAAATGACTCCCCTCAAAAATAAGCCCCAGTAGGATTTTTCTGTCTTAGAAATCAACAAGCTAGCCCTAAAATATATACGGAAGGAACAACAGAGTAGTCAAAACAATTTTGAGAAGAAGGATTAAGTTGGAAGCTGCCCATTGCCTGTCTTGGAGACTCGCCGTCAGACTCCGGGGACGCTGGTGCGTCGGGTCGCCGTGAGCGTGGGGCACCTATGAGCGGGTCGGAGAGAGTCCAGAGTTAGACCCGCAGATCTGTGGCCGACTGACGTGCGCGGGGTTCAGGGAAGAAAGGACGGTCTTTTCAACAAATGGCTCTGGAACCCTTGACCAGATCTCTGACCTCACGTAGAAAACGAAGTCAAAACTGATCATAGTGTGAAATGTACAACCTAAGACGATGAAAGTTCTGGAAGAAAGCATGCAAGACTGTGGCTAGGCAGAGATCTCTTTGCTACGGTACCAAGAGCGTGACCCACAAAAGGCAACATGAACACGCGAGCCTTGATCAAGTGTTGGCCTTGCTCCTCTAAAAGGCACGGGGGATGGCCGAGCAGGGTGCAGCCTGGGAGGTATTTGCGTATTACGTGCTCGACAGTTTTCATCCCAAACGAAGAACTCTCACCACTTGGTAATGAGAGAGCAACCGGGTAAAAAATGAGCGGAAGATTTGAACGACACTAGCAGAGAGTCTTCAGAGGGTGACGGTCCCACCCGAGCAGATGTTGGGCCCCACTCATCAGTAGGAGGGTGACTATGAGAGGCACAGCGGGGTGCTGCTGCATGCCTGCGGGAAGGCCGAGCTGGGGACCCCGGGCTGGTGGGCTGCTGGCGGGGGCGCACATGGCCGAGCTGGGCCCCTCTCCGGCGGCCGGTGCCTGTGCTCTGGCCTGCGGCCTCTTTGCAAAGCTGTCTGGGAGTTTTATAAAAAGCTAAACGTTTCCCTAAAGTATGTCCCATTAGTTCCACCTGCAGGTACTGACCCACAGGATAGGAAAGCACTGGGTCGCACAGAGACTTGTGTGTGAACGTTCACACCACTTGAATGTGGACCACCCGGAATGGCCGTCCGCAGGAGAATGGGTCAGCGCGGCGGTTCCGGAAATACCGCGGAAGGACCTCCCGGAGCGGAGAGCTCTGAGCTAGTGTTACACGAGCAGTGTGGAGAAAACTCAGATGATTACATACACTGTGTGAAAAAACCAGACCTTTTGCCAAAAAAGATGTATGGTGTGGGCCCATTTACATAAAACTAGGAAATGCAGACTATGTCCAGCGACAGAAGGCACACAGTGGCTCCCTGGGGGTGAGGGACACGCTTGTGGTATTGACGGGAGCGGTGGTTTCCTGGACGCAGACACAGGCCTAGACTGGGAACTTTATGCCCTTTAGATGGGTGTGGTTTATGGTCTGTTATCAGTTAGTAAAATTAAAAAAAAAAAAAAAAAGTTACCTGAGGATTAAGCCTTTCCTTTTTTTTTTTTTTTTTTAAAGATTTTATTTATTTGTCAGACAGAGAGCGAGCATAGGCAGACAGAGTGGCAGGCAGAGGCAGAGGGAAAAGCAGGCTCCCCGCCGAGCAAGGAGCCCGATGTGGGACTCGATCCCAGGACGCTGGGATCATGACCCGAGCCGAAGGCAGCCGCTTAACCAACTGAGCCACCCAGGCGTCCCTAAGCCTTTCCTTTTGTCCACAGAACCCTAACTAATGAAGATTACATAAATTGTCCTTTAAGGAAGGTGTCTTTTCTATGTGGAAATAAACAACTACCCTTCCGGAACTGGAGCCATCAAAAACCATCCTGGGCCGCGGTGGGCCAGCCGTGCTGGCCGCAGAGGGAGACGCAGAGAAACCTTGCCTGCCGGCCTCCCTGGCTCCGGGGGGCCCGGTGGCCTCTGCCCACCTTCCTCGGTCCCGTTGATCTCTAGTTCACTCTTTATGGATCAGTGTTTTCCCGATACAAACGAGAGGCTTCTCTTGTAGCCGAAGGGAGATGCTTCTGGTACGCCGGCAGGTACCGCGCACGGGCATCCGCGCTTCCGGCTCGCTTCCATGGGGTTGGTGGGCTTTCGCCGGCGTAGGAGCTGCTCCTTCCTGGCTTCTGAGGGGTCAGATCTCAGCGTGCAGGAAGCCAGTGCTGCAAACGCAAAGTCCGCGCGTACGGACATGCGTGGGAAATGTCCACGTTTTAGCTGTTTTCCCATATTCACTGTTGAAAAACTGGAAACAGTTAAAAAAAAAAAACTTTAATAAAAAGATTTCTCGTTCAAAGTGAAGGACAGAGAGGGAAAATACCAGAAGATGAGTGCGCACCCTTAAAGCAGTCCTGGACTGCAGAATGTCAGCAGCATAGAAAGAACACTGTAGAACAGGGCTGACCAGAAGCCTTCTCTCCTGAGAACCCAGGCATTCGTGTTTCCTTTAGGGTTCTGTCTTTTCCTTGAAAGTTTTATTTTTTCTTTTCAAGATAATCTTACGTGCTCTGAATATCTTACTGCCGTTAGCCCAGAGGAGTCCTGACCACTATTTTTTAATGTAGTTCTTGTTTTCATCAGCTGTCCTCGCAGAGTTCAGAGCCCGGTAATCCTGCGAGCGTGGCCACGAGCAGCCGGGAAGTGTTGGGACGCGCACTTCGGCGGCTCTCTGGTGTCCGTGTGCTGTGGGAGAGTTGCTGATCCCGGGGCCGCACGGTGCATGCTTGGGCTTTCCCTCCAGTCGTCTCTTTGTGTTTGGTGGTTTGTTTTTTGCTTGGGAACAAGTACTTAGAAAGGACTTTGCCCCAAAAGTCCTATGATGATCTGAGAATGCCCCCCGCTTGTGCTCGGACAGGCCCAGAGCCCTGTTGGTTCTGTCTCAGAGCTGTGGTTCTGCTGCCACGTGCCCCGTGGTACGTGGTCCCTGGTGGGCCCCAGATCTGCCCCCTATCCCCACCCATGTGACCCGCCCCTCCTTACAGGCACCATCCCCTGTTCTCGGGTCTTCTGTCATCCTCTGTCTGGTAGCTGCTTAGAAAGGGCACTTGGGAGGTTCCACTTCTGAGGCCTTCCCTGTGTGCACGTGCGTTCTACCTCGCCCTCCCCGAGTGTGACCGAGAGCACCGGCGGAGCTGGGCGCCGCTCTTTCTCGGGGGCCGAGAGCTCTGCTGGCTTCCCGCCTACTGATCCTGAGCTTGGGCACTTGTGCCGATTTCCTCGGTCCTGGGTGTTTGCGTGCCGCTCACCCGTGCTTGGCTGTGGGTCTGTCTCCATCACTGTGCTGGGACTCGGTGGGCCCTTTTAACGGAAAGCTCACATCCGTAATCGAGGGGTCCCGATCTGAATCCTCTTCTTTGATTTCCTCTGCTCTGTGTCTCTCTTGTTCTTGCTTTGGGACTGCCGCTCTCTGCATACTGGACCTCACGCCGGGTCCTTTGTTTGATTTCTCTTTCTTTCCCTTTGATATTTTGATCTACTTGATGGAGGACTGTGTCATCTCCCTTCTTCGTCAGTGGGATTTTTCACTCCTGTCCTGGTTTTAATTTCAAAGAATGCTTGTCCTCTGACAATTCTTTTTTTGTAGCATCCTGTTCCTGGGGGTGGTTTTCTTCTCTTAGACCACTGAGAATATGAACGATAGCTTTTAGTTTTCTAAAACTGTTTTCTTCTCCACACAGGGTCTGTGTTTCTGCCTGGCTGCCTCGAGCTCTCTGCGGCCGGTGCTGGGTTTTCAGGTGCCGGGATGCCGGCTCATGGCTAAGGTGCGGCAGGAGCCATGGGCCAGGCTTCCGGCTGCGCTGCTCCTCGTGCAGAGAGAGCATTCTCCGCATGCCCGAGTCGAGTGCCGTGGGTGACACGGGGATGTGGGGGATAGAGCTGACCAGTGAGTCAGAGGACTGAGATACAGCGTGCTGTAGTCCCGAGTGTGTGTTTGGGGCACGTTTTGATTTTTGCGTATATTTAGGGCATTTACGGTCTGGCTTAGTGAGGCTGTGTAGCTGTTGGAAAGGGCACAAGGGACAGGAGAGCACAGTGCCGTCATGCGTCTGGCCAGTGTTTCCTTGGTGGCATGTAACGTAATGGGGTAGCCTCCATCTGTTGCGACCTTGGATATGACGGGACACGTGGGTGGCATGTGGCATGCCGGGAGGCTGCTCTGTGTTCCGTGCCCCTCCTGGGGCCTGTCCCCTCCTCTGGGGCAGGGGCCTGGCCTGGCAGGTGAGGCCGAGGGTGAGTGTGAAGGAAGCCTTCGTCCACTGCGGAGCCTGGCGGTGCCGCGGGCGGCCCGGAAGTGAGCCCGTGCTTTGTCTGCCCCAGACTGGAGTTCCCGCACATCCGGGGAGGACAAGTAAAGCGTCAGGAGCTGACGGCCTGTGGCAGCGGTGCCTGCGGGAAGCACGTCGTTGTCGGGGAGGCGGCGTGTCTGTGCCCGCACGACCCGATGTGTCTGTGCTGCGCGGGTTGCTGGGGCATTGGATGTCGTGTGTTGGGCTTCACGCCGATCCGTGGCCTGTGAACGTGGACAGCGAGAGAATCGGGTTTGCTCTTGGTGTGAGGGTCCCAGGAACGGGGAGTCCTGCAGCACGTTCTGCACTGTGACCAACCAGGACGTCGCCTGTGCTTTGGGGCCGACACGGGAGGACCACGGAGTTTCCGCCTCTGTCCTCAGATAGTGCTGGTGGTTCACTGGGTGGAAACTTGCCCCACACGAGCAGGCGGGGGTCTGCAACTTGGTGCAGGTCCATCTGGGCGTCGAGGAGCGGGCGCCTGCCTCGTCAGGGAGCCCCGGGCGTGTGAGTCCCCGGAGCCCGAGGAGACAGCCCCCTTCGCGGTTGTTCTGTGGGGCGCCAGCTGTGGGGACGGAAGGGCCGTGTGTGGGCTTCGGCAGGGGAAGGGGGACCAGCGGCCCGTCGGCAGCCCCAGTGGGCTGTTGGGCGGAAGGCGCAGGCGGGTGGCGGGAGCGGGGGGTCTTCCAGACCACGCTGCGTCAGCTTCATCGCTGGGAATACAATGTTTTCTTTTTGGTCCTTAGACTTCCTGCCTTGAAACCCTCCTGCGGCTTCTGGATCTGAGGGCCAAGTTCCTGCTTCATGGCCGCACCCTTCTTGTGGCCCTCCCCCCTCGCCCCTGCTCACCCCTTGCGGGATTCCCTGTTCCCAGCCCAGCTCCCACCCCGCACCCGCGTCTCTGTGCCGCTCTCCCTCCTCCCCCACAGTCCTCGGCGCCCGAGGTGGTCAGGAAACACTGGAGAAGCACCGGGAAGACGGAGGGAGGAGACCTTCCCCAGGACGTCCGCAGTCCACCTAGGGGACTGGCCGGGACACGGTGACGACACGAGGCTGCCCGCCCGCCACACGCAGTGTGGACACGCGGCCGTGTGCGGCTCGGGTCTCGGGCACCTAGAGCTGTTTGCTGAGCCCTTCCCAGGGCTCCCTCCGGAAGGTGTGCGCCCCGGCCCGCACCCCCGCTGCTCCCCGAGCGCTGACCGGCCCCTGTTCTATCGGGTTCCTGAGGGCGGGGGCCTTGTCCCGTTCTCAGCTGCGAGGAGGTGCCCTTGAGGACGGTGTGCCTGGCACACACAAGCCGCCGTGCTTGCCAGTGGCCGCGTACAGCTCGGGGAGCCGGTCTCCGACTCGGGGCTGTCTGCGTGATTGCGCAGAACAGGAAAGTCAAGGGCTCGAGTGTCGTGGACTTTTTTTCTCACGCGTCGGGGGCTGCGTAACGACCCCGTGCAGCAGGTGCTCCCCACGTGGGGCTCGGCACGCCCGCTGCACCTGTGCCCGCGCAGACTCCCGCACAGGTGTGTTGTGAGGGACGTACGTGGCGTCTGTTTTTAAGGTTTGTTTGTTTGTTTGTTTTTAAGGTCTTGTGGTCTGATTCTTCAGTAACATCAGTAACCAAATCTCCCTCTGAAGTGACTGAATTTATTTCAAAGGTAAGGTGATTCAGGGCTCCTCTGGAAACCCCAAGGCTCGTGTAAAACCGCAGGGACTGGACGGCCTCCCTCAGCTGGCAGAGTGGGTGATGCGTGCGTGACCGCCCGGGCAGGGTCCTCGATGCCACGGTCTGCGCCCCTTGCCGTTGTTGCGAACGAGAAGAGGCAGGACGCTGAGGCCCGTGTGGGCGGCTGAGGGCGGTCTGCCTCGGTTACCCTGCGGAGACGGGCAGAGTCTGGTCCCGGCGCCATCTCTTGTCCGTACGATTCGTCCTCGGGTCGCTTCTGCAAGTGTTATCCAAGCAAAAGCTGCCGCTACTGAGTAGCTGCAGACCCACCCTCCCCGCACAGACCCGTGTCCACGCACAAGCACGAGCGTGCGCACGTGTCTGCCGCCCGCTGGCCCGGGCCATCGCGGTGAACCGCGACTTAGCATCTTCGTCAGTCCTCCGTGTCTCACGGGCTGACGTACTGAAAGTGTCTCCAAAGCGAGTGCCCGTTTCTGCGCCAGGGTCAGGACGCCGGCCGGGAGGGGGGTCCGGTTGGCCGACCGTGCCTCGAAAGCTTGGGCAGGAGTCGTTTGCTGATGCCTGTCCTCTGGCCTGTCAGCCGCGCTCTCTGGAATTACTGACCCCGCGCTGGCACTTGCAGTTCCCTCTGTGACACGGGATGTCCCTGCGTGCCCGCTCGCCTCCACCTGCAGAGCGTCCACGGCGCCGGGCTGTGCTGGCGCTGGCGGGATCGCTGAGCCCACTGGGCTCTGACGGTGCATCATGCTCCCCTGGCTTTGCCTTCTCTGAGCTTCCTGAGAATCTGGTTCGTTGTCTCTTGTTCATTTTGGAGAATTCTTCCCCATTATCTCTTCAGGTCTCTCTTCCACCCGCCTCTCTCGTCCTGGGACTTGAGCTCCGTGCACCTGCACCTTTGACGTTGTTCACAGCTCTTGGTGCTCTTTTGTTTTTCCGGTTCTTTCCGCTGTGTGTTCTGGACAGACGATTTGCACTGCCCTGCTCTCAGGCTCCCTGACGTCCAGCCCGCGGCTCTGCCCGGGCTGATGAGCCTGTTGTGCGCGGAGTTCTTCATCTCTGGGACCGTGGTTTCTGTTGTTCTGATTTCTTGCTTTTCCTAGGTTTTCCATTTGACACATCTTTTAGTAAAGTTTCCTCTCTCTGCTGAGGTTTCCATTCGTTGTCCTGCGTGTTGTCTGGTTTTTCATGGGACCCTTCAGTACGTGAGTCGCGGTCGTTTTACAATCCCGGCCTGGTAGATCCCGCATGCAGTTATCTCTGAGTCGGGCTCTGATGATTTTCTTCACGATACTTTTCATTCCCCCTTATTTTTCTCTGTATCGTGTAATTTTTGTTGGAATATTAGACATCATGTTTAAAAAACGTAGAGACTCAGGGAAAGAGTACATCTGTCCAGAGAAGGGCGTGCTGCCGCCTCTCCCAGCCCCCAGTGGGGTTCTCGATTCGGTCTGATCAGCGTTGGGGCTGGGGCTGGGTTTTGTCGCTGCTGCACTTAGGTCCAGTCCCCCCCCATCCCCCGGCCCTTGGAGGCTTCGGCTTCCTCTGGTTGACGGCAGCAGGTACCTTGAGCCTGGGGAGAAGGGTCTGCGGTGTCAGAAGTTCCTCTCGGGGTCTGGCCTCACCTTGGCCCTCAGCTGTTCTGTGTGTCCATGGCCTGGAGGGGCTCTCCCTGTTCTGTGGGGAGGTGGCAGTCACTTACTGCCTAGTGACAGGCTGGTGCTGGGGGCGAGACGTTCTCTATCCTCCTGGTCCAGGCTCGGTCCTGGGCACAGGGCCCTTGGGTTTCTCAGCATCCCTGTCCCTGTCTTCGCCAGCAGCAGCTGGCCTCCTCTTCGTACTGGTGCAGTACCCTCAGCCCAAGAGGGCTGTTGGCCTTTCTTCAGGGCCAGCGGGCTGGCTTGTTCCTTACCCCGGAAGCAGGGCATCTTTGCCCATGGCCTGGTGCCGGGAGGACTCCCTCCCCGCCCCTGCCCCACGGAGGCAGGACAGGAGAGCTTCTGCCTCATCCCCAGAAATGGAGGGTCTGCTTGGGCTCTGGGCACAGGAGCAGTCCTGTCCCTCCCCGGCTTACGGGCTTTCGTCTTGCACTTAGAGAAGGCTCCAGGGAAGGCGTAGGTCGGGCTCCCTGGAGCAGCCAGCCCCCACCTCTGCTACCTTGGAGGCTCTCTCCAGTCTGCTGTGGAGGCGAGCTTGGGAAGGAGGGCCCACTCCCCTTGTGCCTGCGGCTCTTGGCTGACCGGTGTCTGGCCCACGCTCGGCCCGTGGGAAGTGTCCCTCTTCTGACCTCTTTGCCTGCTGGCGTGGCTGCCCCTCTTCCTCGTGCTGTGCCGCGGCAGACAGGGTCATGGTCTTGTCTTCCCTTGGGGGGGCAGGTCCCTCTTGGAGTTCCGTTCACGTGGTGACGTTGCGGCTGAGTTCCCGTGGGCCCGTCTGCGGAGGTTTTCACTGATGCCGCGGGGGGCGGGATGTTCCTTTGTGGCTTTCCACATCCTCCGCGGAGGTGGAGCCCCGGACGGTGAGAGCAGAGGGCGGGTCGTAGCGTCCCGCAGGCGTCGGTGTCCGGCACCTGCCCGTCTCTCAGCCGGAAGAGGCCCGTGTCAGGTGGATTCTGACGACGTCCCGTGCACCTCCATCTGTTTCAGTTACCCCAGCTGCACCCCGAGGACAACCTGGACAAGTTCACTCCTTGCTTAGCCGGCCCGGACTCCTTTTATGTCGAGCGAAACCACGTGGATCTGGAAGCAGACCTGAGGTAAGGCCACCGCGCCTGCCCGTGGGGTGACAGTGAAGCGTGAAGCGGGGCTGCGCACCTGGGCTACCTGGTCATCCCAGCAGTCTGGGTCCCAGAGGTGTCCCTGGGGGTTTCCCTCACTTACGGAGAGCCTGGGGGACTGGCCGCGCGGGCGGGGCTCCGAGGACTCTGCTCCGCGCTGGAGAGTTGAGGCCGCTGCGGGACAGCGGTGGGGCCCGGCCGAGTCCCGTAAGCCCGTGCCTCCTGGCCGCGGAGCGTACTGCGGCCGGGGCAGCGGGCAGAGGGGGCCGGCCCGCCTCCTGGCTCCGGGCCCGGCGTCCCAGCACCGGTGATGTGGGCACAGCCTGGCGGCGTGCGCGGCGGGACGCCGCCGCGGGCCCGCCTCTGCCCCCGTGCCAGCGCGCTGCCCCCGTGCTGCCGGGCGGGGCGCGTGGGGGGTGGCAGCAGGGGGCACACCTGGGGCTTCCGTGCGCTTTGCTCTCCTGTGCGTGTGTCTTCACTGAAATCAGACTTGGGCTCCCAGTTAGTTTTCGGTAACAGCTGTTTTGATGCCGATAAACCATTCTGTTTAATTTTTAGGTATTTGGCTTCATTACCTCCTCACGTGTTAAAAAATGACCACGTCAGGAAATTCTTCAGCACTTCGTCTCCCACCCAACAGCTTCAAAGTCCAAGTGAGTTTGCGAGATGCGGAGCCGTGAAGATAAAAACATCTTTATTTCCCGCATACGTGATGGCGTTTACCCCGACTTGCAGGTGCTGGCACCCCTTCCCTCCCTACAGTGGGCACCGTGCTGGGCGCGTCCGGAAGGTGAGGCGCCTGCGGCGGCGGCTCGTCTCCCGTCAGCAGAGGCGGTTTGTCACTGCGCATCGATGCTCGTTTGTACAGTGAGGCCGTCTTCGCTCTCCGTCCTGGGGCTGTCGGGGGGGCCGTGGGGCGGACGCTCCAGCTGACGATTTCTCTGGGTAAAGAAAGCGGTTCTCTGAGCCCCCAGAGGTGGGCTTCCCCAGGACTCTTATTGCAAAAGCCAATTTCCGGGCCCTGCACGTCCTGGGAAACCAGAATTTCAGAGCCTCTTCATTTTTATAGGCTCCCAGGGAGCGACCGTGCCCGCGAGGTGGCAGGGCCACTGCCCCGAGGGTCCTCCGTCAGCAGGAGGCCTGGCGGTGGCGGTGCCCGGGTGACAGGTTGCCGTGGGCCGGCCTCGCAGACAGTGACGCGCACACACGCACGCACTCTTACGGGAACACGTGGGGGTGCAGTCTGGGCTGGAAGGGCCAAGGGCAGAGGGCAGAATGCCGAGTGCTCCTTCCAGCCCGCGGCTGGGCGCGCATTAAAGGGCCAGGATTCTCAGTATCCTGCTCGGACAGAGTAACAGAAACCGGGCAGCTCGGCCCGGACTCCGGTGGTGACACCGCCACACACGTCCCCACATACAAACACGTGCACACCTCCGGGGGGGTGTTAGGGAGGCAGTGGCAGGAAAGGACGGTGGTGCTGCAGTGGGCGTGGCCTCGGATACGATGCCCAGCACAGGGAGCGGGCTCCGGCCCACTGCCCGCCCGTGGGGCGGGGGGCTGCGGTCCTGGGAAGACCACCTGTCTGCTGTCCCCACAGGCCTGTGTGTGGCGTGGCCGGCATCCCCTCGTCTCAGAGCAGCACCCAGCACCACCTACAGCACGCGGCCAGCGCGGCCGCCTTGTCCCACTGCTCCCACACAGGGGGTGCGAGCTCGGCGCTGGCCTACCGGGCCCAGATGGACTCCTCGCCTGCCATCCTGATGCCCTCCGGGCTGCAGACCCCTCAGACCCAGGAGCAGAACGGGATCCTAGACTGGCTCCGGAAACTGCGCCTGCACAAGTACTATCCTGTCTTCAAGCAGCTCACCATGGAGAAGGTACGTGGGCGAGTGGGGGGGCAACAGAGGCGGGTGTCTACCCTGCCCCTGACGGGGGATTCCCGCCGCCTGGTGTCCAGTGCCTGCGTGTGCGCCCCGAGTCCTGCACGCCCACCGGGGCTGGGGGAGGCGCTGGGTGTGGATTGGAAGTCCTCTTGCTGCTGAGGCAAAGGCTCCGGCCGGATGGGTTGTGAACAGCTTTGTTTTTGTCTTTGTGTAAGATAGGCCGGGGTCTTCACCTGATAGGTACTCTGCGTGATAGGAAGGCCATTGTGTCTCCTGCAGCCGTTCCCGTAGACGTGGCGAGCTCCGGGGCACACGCGCCCTTTGTTAGGTGCCCTCTGCCTGGGCCGTGCGTGTGCGGGAGCGCGGTGCCCGAAGGGCCTGCCGTGCCAGGCACCCGGGTGCTTGCCTCCAGGGAAGCTGCCGCTGGTGATTAGCTGATTGAGGGTCGCACAGCTCCAAGGAATAGACGGATTTTATATGTCTTTGAAGCAGTCCTACAAAGATTTTTTTTTTTTTTTTTAAGAGATGGGGCGGGGGGAGGGGCAGAGGGAGACAGACTCCCTGCTGAGCGCGGGGCCTGTCCTGGGGCTGATCCAAGGACTTGGAGATCACCTGTGCTGAAATCAAGAGTCTGATGCTTAACCCCCTGAGCTACCAGGCGCCCTGGAAATTATTTTTTACGACAGAGTTCTAATGAGCATTTTTTTGTTGTTAAAGAAGATTCTGGAATTTCTGAAGTCTTGGCTGTCACTGAGAAAACTGAATTTGACGCAGGGCCCTGCTTGAGCTCTGATGCCCCCTGCCGGAGACAGTCCCTTGGTGCTTCTCTCTCTGAAAGTCTTTGTCCGAAAATCTGCAGTTGAACCCGGACGTCAAGCTTTAGTACACAACAGTCGGCTTCTAAGCATATTTGTAATACTCTTGGCTTAAGACTCGTAAATCCTAAGAAAACAACAGATACTGCTTTAATGGAACGTGGGCGTTGAGTGTTAGCCGTAAAATCACAAAGCGCGTTGTGAGCTGTCCTGAGAACCAGAGCGTTCTGTTTGCTTCCTAGAAGACGCACCGGTCAGTCGCCCGCTCAGTCCCGGCGGCTCCAGCGTTTCCAGACCACTTGCTTCCCTGCACAGTTGCTTTGCCCCTAAAATGAGGGTGATTTTCACACAGAAGCGCTGTTAGGGGCTCCCCTGTTTACAGGAGGATCAATGGCTTGCGCCTGAGAGGGAGGGTCCCTGGACGGGAGAGGCGCACCTCCACGGACGCGGGAACTGCAGGACATTTTCTTTAGTCCCCTGCCCGCGCAGCGCGGCCCTTCCAGCTGCCCTGTCTTCTCCAGGCCACATGTGGAAGGCCCAGGGGACAAGGCCTCTGAGCCTCATATGCAAAGTGAGCGTTTTGTATTTTGAACAAGGGACACCGTGTCTTTAGCGGTGGACTGTTCTGGTGTTCCCATGACCTTTTTTTCCGTATTTCACAGAGGGGGTGAGCGGGAGAGGGATCAGACACAAGCAGGGGGAGCAGGACAGGGAGAAGCAGGCTGCCCCTGAGCAGGGAGCCCGAAGCGGAACTCGCTCCCTGCCTCATGACCTGAGCCAAAGGCAGACGCTTAACGACTGAGCCCCCAGACGCCCGACTCCCAAGGCCTTCATTATCCAGTTAGAGTTGGTCTGTTTGCATACGCTGCTGGGAGAATATATTTATTAAATAATATTTCAAGTTCTTTGTTTTCAAGCCCTAATTGAGTCTCAATAACTTTGTAATGTGTTTCTTCTCTGGAAGTTTCTGAGCCTCACGGAGGAAGATTTAAATAAATTTGAATCCCTCACAATGGGAGCGAAGAAGAAGCTCAAGACGCAGCTGGAGCTGGAGAAGTACGTGTGACACTACGGACGCGTCCCCCTTCCTTCCCCACGTGCTGAGTGTGGTCTCCCAATGGGCTGTCCTAATCGGGTGGGGGCCCCCAAATGTGGGTGAACTTCGGGTGGCCTGGGAGGTGAAAGACTTCACCGGAGGCGGAACCCAGGGGACAGGGTACTGAGGAGAGGCTGGCCGCCATGGGGGTGGGGCCTCATGGAAAGAGGGGAGGTGAGAGAGTGCGGCATCTCTTAGGTACCCGTGGCCATCTGGAGCCTCAGGAGGTTCTGAGATGGGTCGCCTCATGGGCCTGCGTTGAGCCCGAGGGTCGTTCCAAAAGCCCCTCTGCACTGAGCCGGGGCTCAAGAGCACCTCCCGCCAAATGCTCTTGATTGGACGGCATGGATTGGTGACCAAAGCTTCATTCATGCTGTCCCAGTCACACGGGTGGGGTTTGGGGCTAGGAAAGGCCCTTTGCACCCACCAAGTCAGAGTGCATCGCGTCCCGCCTATGAGGACAGTTGGGGGCGGTCACCCTGCTATGGTCCCTGGGCCCTGCAGCAGAGCCTGGGCCACGGGAAACGGTTTTGTGGCCAAAGACTCAGATGCTCACTTGTTTGTGCACTGTCTTGTGGCACAGGGAGAAGTCGGAGAAGCGGTGCCTGAACCCCACAGCCCCGCCCCCAGTCGCCAGCAGCGGCGTGGCCCGTGTCCCCCCGACCAGCCACGTCGGGCCCGTGCAGGGCGTGCGAGGCCCCCACGCTGCAGGTGGGTGAGGGCGGGGCGGCTGTGCGTGGGGTCGGGCTCTTCCTTCTGAGAGTCAGAGCGCAGCACACGCGTACCCTTTCGCCACTTGCGTCTTTTGAGAATTTATAGTTTCTGTTCATTATTTTAGTTTTTATCATTTCCACCGTTAGAGAATAGAAGGGACATTTGGGTTAGGAGCTGGAGACTGGTAATTCACCTGAATTTGCAGAAGCATAAGAATTAGATGCAGAAGCTACAGCGCAGGAGGGAAAGAGGAGGAACCCCGAACAGATGGAAGATACGCTTCCTTCCTGGGTGGGCGCAGACAGGTCCCGTGTAGGCCCCTGCCTCGGAGGTCTGTGTTGAAGCTCCCAGGCTGCGTGAGCGCAGCCTCCCCGTCGCGGGTCCTGGGAGCCACGGGGCCTCCGCTCGCTGCCTTCGCCCAGTGGTCGGGGCGCAGGGTGCTCTGCACGCCCTGCAAGCATCAGGAGTGACAGGACGCCAGGGAGAAAAACATGGCAGTGTGTCTTCTCAGTGGTTATTTGACTAAAAAGCTCTTCTGTCCTTTGGCCTCCTAAAACGGGGTGTCTCTCGGTGTTGGAGAGGACTTCTTTTGCCCTGTGGTGGCCAGGGACCCTCGTCTCTCCCTCTGCGGCCTGTGAGCCGGGCGGCATCGCAGGCCCTGGCCGGAGCTGGCTGTGCCCACACCTGTGAGGAGGCGGGCGTGGGGCCTCGGGCTGCTTGTTGCCCCCACATCTCCGGTCCTGTCACCCCCGCCTCCCCGGGGCCGGCGCGCTCCGAGACGGGCAGGGCGGGAGCGGGAGCCGCGGCCTGCACGACCCACGCCGGCGCCCCTTTTCCGCAGCGCTGCGGGTGGAAGTGGAGCCGCCGCCTCAGCAGACGCGGGAGGGCAGCTCGTCCGAGTGTTCCAGCTCGTCACCCAGCCCCATGGGGCTGCCGGCCCGGGACGAGAGCTCGGACAGCGCCGAGGAGAGCGACAGACGTAAGGACGCCCGGCCCGCCTGGGAGCGCTGTGCTGCCCCTGCCCAGGCCCGGGCGCCGCGTTGACCGCTCCGCTTCCGCCCGCAGGTGTGGACGTGCACGGGGAGGGCTCGGAGAAGGAGAAGCCCGTCATGCTGCTGAACCATTTCGCGGCGGGTTCCGCCAGACCCACGGCCCAGGTTCTCCCCGTGCAGAACGAGGCCGGCTCCAGCCCGTCGGGCCACCACCCCCTCCCCGCCCAGATGATGGCTGCGGCCTCGCACCTGGCGCCCATCCGGATGCTGAATTCCGTGCACAAGTCGGACAGGGGGGGCGCGGACGTGAAGCTCCTCCCGCCCTCCGTGCACTCCCTGCTGTCTCTCGAAGAAAGGAGTAAACTCTCGGGACCAAGAGGCGGCATCAAAGTGGACAAGAACTTCGGCCACGCTGTGATGGATGCGGCGCCCACGCCCACCCCTCAGCAGCCCCTGCAGGTCCTGTCTGCCCTCGCCGAGAGCAGCTCCGTGCCACCCACGGTCTCCTTCGGTCCCCGCGCCAAAGTGCACACGTCCGCGCTGGACAGGGTGATGAAGTCGGCCCCGCAGCCGGGCCTGGCGGGGGAGGCCAGCGCTGCTGCCGCGGGCACGTCGGGCGCCGTCTTCCACGCGGCCCGGCCCCCCATCAAACTTCTGGTGTCTTCGTCTGTCCCCGCGGATTCTGCCATTTCTGGGCAAACTGCCTGTTCGAATAACGTGCAAATAAGCGTGCCCCCCGCAGTAATAAAGCCGCGGGCGGCCGTGTGCGCCGCCAGCACCAAAGCTGCCTTCTCCGCGGTGGGCAGTGTGCCCCTGGGGCCCCTGCAGGGCAGCTTCTGTGCGAGCAGCAACACAGCCCCTTCCGGCAGCCACCCCTCCGCGTCCTTCGCCAGCATGGCCACCGTGCCCAGCTGCCCAGCACCCAGCTCCAGCCCCGCACTCTCCTCGGCCCCCGAAAGCACTTTCTACAGCAGCGGCGGCGGCGGCGGGGGGACCGGTGGGGGCGGCGGGGGCTCCCCCGGGAACCTGCCCACCTCCAGCCAGAACCACCACCACCACCACCACCACCAGCCACAGTCGGCGCCCCAGCAGCCCGCGCCCGGCCCGCCGCCCGGCTGCGTCGTGTGCACGTCCTGCGGCTGCAGCGGCAGCTGCGGCTCGGGTGGCCTGACCGTCAGCTACGCCAATTACTTCCAGCACCCGTTCTCGGGGCCGTCCGTGTTCCCCTTCCCCTTCCTGCCCTTCAGCCCCGTGTGCGGCAGCGGCTACGTGGGCGCCCAGCAGTACGGCGGCGGCGCCTTCCCCGTGGTGCACTCGCCCTACGGCGGCGGCGTGGCCCCCGAGCCCGTGCTGGCCGGCCAGTCCGCCTTCGCCGTGCCGCCCATGCCCGGCTTCATGGCGGGCGCGGCGGGCGTGTACCAGGCGCCGGGGCTGGGCGGCGGCGGCGGCGGCTCCGGCCACAAGAAGAGCGGCAACCTGTCGTGTTACAACTGCGGGGCCACCGGGCACCGCGCGCAGGACTGCAAGCAGCCGTCCATGGACTTCAACCGGCAAGGTAAAGGGGGGCGGCCGCTGAGCGGGCTGCGCTGGGGCACAGAGCGCCCCCGTGCGCGGGCGCCGTGGTCCGCGGGCTGCCTCTAGAGCACAGACGCTCCTGGGAAGAGCGTGTCCTTGTCGCTGGGCTGGCCATCGCTGCAGCCTGCTCCTCTCTCCGAGGGGCCCGGCCGGCCGGGGAGAGGGCACGCTGGCCCTGCGAGCCGCGCGGCCCGTGGGGTTGACGGAGCGCCCCGCGGGCCTGGTGCGGGGGTGCGGGTGCTGCCGCGGGCTGTCCTGCTCCTGCTGCCCCGGGGACCCGGCCGGCGGGGCGAGGAGGCTGCTGGTGGTCCCCGTGGCCACACACGCCGTCCCCCCCCCCCATTTTTACTCCCCTCGCTGTCTTTTGTCTCTAGTCCAGGTCCAGTGTGTGTGTGATGTGGGGACACGGGTGTGTTCTCGCTGTTGGCTTGGGAAGGGAGATGAAACCAGGCAGGAGGAGTCTCTCCCAGCTCCGTGGTACTCATGGCGCGGCCTGGGGTAGTCACCTGGGCTCTGGCGACGTTTGATGGTTGCCCCAGACCTGGGATTCCGCAACCCGCCTGTGCATCGCGGTCAGCCAGAGAGCGTTCGAGGCGAGCCAGCTCTGGTGGCAGGTGGGGCGGGCGTCGGTGTGCTCACCGCGTGGCCGGCTCCCGGAGCAGTCAGCCCAGGCCCCTGGCGAGGGTCAGACCTCCCCGGCCCTCTGCCCTGCCGAGCTCTGGAAACAAAAGAGAAGCGGCCCAGGGACTGGCCGTGTTACCCCGAGGCTGACCCACCTGTACGGCCTAGTTTTGGGGGCGGGAGCAAGGAGCTGGGAGTGGGTCCGACAGGTAGTCCCGACCTCCCGCGCCTGCCTCTTGACAGTGACTCTGGCAGGAGCTTTGGGCAGCTCAGTCGTTGCTAGGAGTTGCACAGTGATTCAAATCTGGTCTCTCTCCCCCCCCTCTCTCTAGGTACTTTTAGGTTGAAATATGCCCCTCCAGCAGAAAGTCTGGACTCCACAGACTGATACTTTTCTCTGGCAACAGAACACTATTAAGCCATGGAGACATAAGGAAACTTAAATACAAAACTGAGAAGTCTAGTTGCTGTTGAGCTTAATATTTTTAATCCAAAGGTGCTTTACTTTACTAGACTGGATAGAAAACCTAGCGTAGGAGTGCATCAAACTCAGTTTTATTGCCAAAATCCTAGATTGGAGCTTGACGTCAGGACTCGCCTGGTTGGGGTCTCCGCCGTGGCTGCGATGCCGAGACCTCCGTGTCCCGAGGAGCATTGCCGCCGTCGGTCCTTCCAGGCTCACACATCAATTCCCGGGCAGCTACGCAAGATCGGAACCGAGAACCGCAGGTCGGAGCGCTCCACGCGGAGTCCAGCAGTCGGACTCTTGATACCCCTGCGTGAGGGAAAATGTCGCCTTTGTTTTGTTTTGTTTTTTGTTTTGTTTTGTTCCTCAAGTGGTTGGACACTAATCTCTCTGGGCTTCGTAAGGATTGCACCACCGAAGAATGTAAACTGATGTCCCTCTCGCCGTTCTGGGAGACACTCTCCCGGAGACCAGTCAGGGGAAGACCCTCAGAGAATCCGTTCTCAGAGCTGCCACCAGCAGGCTACGTGACGTGGTACACTACAGAGATTTTAGCATTTCCTTCCCTCCTTAGGACACTCCTAGCAGTTTCAAGGTTTTAACTTTTTTTCCTGCAAATAAATTTAAACTACATTTATTAAATAGAAATAGTTACTCGCAACAACGTAACGTCTAAGGGTCCAAGTCCCAGAGAGTCCCTAGTTGTCAAAGCCTTGAGAATCCCTTCCTTCCCGGCCCTGCATAGCTTGAAGTCCCGTCGCCTTCCACCGCGACGAAGCTCTCGCAGAGACACGGTGACCGCTCGGCCTTCGTGAGCTGGCTCTGAGGGTTGCTACACGCCCTTAGCAAAGTTGGCAAGTTCCTTCCTCTCCACACGGATCTCCCAAGGACCCCAAGGCTTACTGCTAACGGATTCACACTCGAGACAAACATTTCAACAGTGATACAGTCCTATAATTACGAGCAAAAGATCTGAAATGTTCTCCTGTCAACTTCTCTTGTATTAGGCTGTGTATTAGTGGTTAGTTATCTAAAGATTACCTGAAAACTACAGTAGAAAAGTGGTAAGACTCTGAAGGAGCCCACACCAACAGGACAGAGCTCCAAGATCTGCAGAAGTCTAGTTTTATCCGAAGTGGGAAATCAGGCCTCACCATACAGCTCTGTTTCGCCCCATGACAGTGAAAGCTTCTTGGTCTGAAATTTAGGGACTTAAACCTTTAAAGCTAAAAGGGAATTTTCTGCTCAAATATTATTTGCTTTAAACACTAAAGCCTTCAGTATTAAACTATTGATTGGTAAGGCCTTGCCCAGGAATTTTGCAGTTGAATATTTATTTAAAAATAGAAAAACACAATATTCAGACCTTTCTTAAAATGGGACAATCAGCCTCGTGCCGAATTGGTGTAAATCAAAAGAATACCCTAGAATTTGAGGCTCTGTGATGTGGGGCTTCAAATTTTATGATCAGTTTCCTGGCTGGAGGAAAACTAGAACAGAGTTGTTACTTTTTTTTTTTTTTTTTTTTTTTTTTTTTTTTTTTTTTTTTTTTTTTTTTTTTTTTTTTTTTTTTTTTTTAATGAAAGGCTTTTGGTAGAATTTTTTAGAGCTTTATTTTAGTAGAGTTTCATTTCTATGCAATGCAGAATTGACAGACCTCTGTATGCTTCTCTCTCTTCCTGGTACACAGTATTACATACGGTTTTGAAGTGATGGTGATGCTTACAACAACTTTTTTGGGGAATGTTATATTGATCTCTTAATTATAAACACTACAAAATGTCAAAATAATGAGAACTGACACAACTTTGCCTTAAAGAGTAGGAGCCTGGAACTTGTCATATGATGTCAAAGGAAGACTTGGGAGTGTCCACTGATGTTTACGATTTTAATATTTCTGAAGGCCGTTATGGTGGCCTGGACATGTGCTGAAAGCCAAACTTTTAAATTTTTTGGTTTTTTAAACAAAGAAATATTTTAAATAAATCCTATTTCAACACAGTGAAATTGTTGAAAACTGTCTCATAACAAAAGAAAAAAATCATATTTAGGGTTTCTGTTTTAGTGGTATCGGGGAATGAAAGTGTCTGTTGTTACCCTTATGACTATTTTGATAAATATTAGAGGTTAGTGTGTTCCATACAACAAAAAATTAAAATAGGAGCTTCGATTCGAAGTAGGACATTCAAATGGAGGTAAATAAGTCCAGACATTGTACGGCTGTGTTCCAGTCATCAAAGGTCTTAGGAAAACTCCCACTTGCCTTTGAAAGTGCATGTGCGGTGTGATGTCTCCAGTGAGGCCATTCCAAGGTGAGGATTGAAAAACGTAAACGGGAGGTACACGGGACACAAAGCATCCAGCTGCCCATCCGTGAGACTCTTCCCAGGTGAACGCTTGGACTTGGGAATGTTTGCTGGCAGCGTCATCTCTGATAAATTTCTCTCCAAAAGCAACCAAAGTCCGTAAGCCTGAAGAGCAATTTTGCATTTCCTCAGACGTCCTCATCTTCTTAGAAACACAGACCTGACTGACCCTTTCAACTACGTAGTCATTTCCCCGAAATCATGGCTCGGTTTGCAGAGGCTGCAGCAACCGGTAGGTGTGGCACAGCCACTTTGCTCTGTGTCGTCTGTCACATGTCAAAGTTTCTATCCCCGTTTTTTTGTCTCCGAGAATGGGGGAAGTAGGATGTACAGATTGAAGTGGAATACAATGTTGGGATAAAAGAACTATTTAATCTTTTTTTTTAAGCAAACACTGTTTTCTACCTTCTTTTCTAATTTTTATTTCATGGTAGTATTGAAAATTGGAAACGTGTTTAAATGTTAGAACTTGTCATTGCTGAAGAGCACCGAGGAAATGGGAGCACTTACCGTGACGACAGAATTATTTTCTTCAAAGCAGGTGCGTGAGACTGGGTATGAGAACCACCAGCATCATCTGATCTCCGGATGACAGGAGTTGGCTGGTGAACATAGTAGCTAGTAGGGTCAGTGTTTCAATTCACTGCTTGGAAGTCGCTGGAGCTAGTTCGGGGGCGGAGGCCCGGTGGCAACCCCGCCCAGCGTCACAGCTGCTGCAGCGCGTCCTGGCGGGGGGCACCGGCCGGTCCGATCCACCTGGATCAGACCGAGGCTTGCTCTGGGCTCACTCCAGTGTTGCTGGAGAGCGCGGCTGGCCCAGTGGAACCTCCTCACTCCGTCACTGTGTACTCTTCCTGCTTCTGTGGTGGGTTATTTGACGCCTTTGCTAGTTTTACGTACTGGTTAGCGATGGCGTATGTATTGGGTCTTAAGGATGGTAAGGGAAACCGTGTCCTTCCCAGAGGATGGATGGGCCTGTGGCACCCGAGCGGGCGGATGTCCTTTTCAAAGTGCAGATGACTCCCAAAGAATGAGTCAAGGGACGTTTAAAGCCGTGGGTTTTGAAGAGGCTGTTTGCAAAATCCTGAGGTTCTTGAACGAACGCTCGCAAAACCACATACTTGCTGGTTGAGGCCAAAGGTCAACTTGACTACACTGTTCTTGGGAGAGGGGAGCTCAGTGTGGCTCAGTGTGGCTCAGTGTGGTCAGTCGGTCCCGGGGATTTTACAAGCCCCTCACATGCATTAAGTTCTTACATGCACAAAGATGAAGGCTTTGGTACTGAAACCAGAGCTCTTGTGTACTCGAGAATCTTCACAGCTAATCTTGGACAGATTTTCTTTTTAGGAATGAAGGAAAATTCTCCCATTTTTGAGCCATTCTTTTATGTCAATTCTACAAAATTGCATGTAACTTTATAAATATTTTTAAAAGATATAGTTTTGTAAATATTTAATATTCTGCTAATTTGATTTTGAATTGTAAATGTTAAGTATTGTTTTTGAAGTTTTTATGTTTTATTATACTTTGTTAAAAAGGAAAAATTGTACATTTTTAGAATGTTTTTATGAGTAAATTTAATGTACGGAAAATAAAAATTAAAAAAAAGTTTCATTTTATTAGGTCTTTGTCTCCTAGAATATGAAGCACACATCCTTTCAAATAAATCGCCAGTTCCTGATCTGCAAACCAGAGAGTCATCCCTTTCTGCCTTCTCCACTTGGCAAGATAGGTGGTTTTAAAACCATTCTGTGTCAAGTTTCCCTGGTTTTAAAAAATATCCTTGCTATGACCAGAAACATTAATTCTTGATTTGGGATGTTCCAGCTCTAGGTTCCATAGGAAGTCAAGATTGGCATGAATCGATGTGAAGTTTCTCTGGAAATGTTTCCAGGCACACGGTACACGGCATTTAAAGCTCCGTCATTCCGCAATTTGGGATGGTGGTAACGAGCATAAGCTGGCGCAGGACTGTGGTGGTCTCATGAGCCCTGCCAGACACGAGGGAGAAACCTGGTGCCTTTTCCCCCCCAGGGGTCCCCAGCGCCTCTTGTCGGGCCTGTGGCTACCCAGAAGGAAATGTTCATGCAGCCCCTGTGACTTACTGTTTGGGCAGGCCAGGCCTCTGAAGACGGGGGCCATGCACACCAGAGCAGCAGACTTGGGGAAACAGAACATTTCCTCCTCTTGCCCCCGCATTCTTCCACGGACAGCTGAAGTGCCCGCTTAAACTGGGAACGCGTGTCCAGCGAGTGATGCTGGCCACTCGGCCAACGACTGTATGCATCTTCCCCCCCCCCCACGGCGTGGCAGGTTTTCAAGTCGCTTATTCCCACGGAACACCCAGGTCCCACATCCATCCGCTCACTTTGTGCCACGTCTGTTAGTTCTCAGAATTTACTTGTGCAAAGACAAGACCAGCTGGCAGAACCTTGACCAAGGTGAGGAAGGTGGCTGGGACAGAGACCTTCAGAGGTGAGTTCCCCTGCCACCCCCACCCCACCCGCCCCCACCGCCTGGCGTGGGATAGCACAGATGGTACACGGCGGTTCACGCATCAAACACTGGTCCATTAAACCGAGCTTGAGGACAGTTTTTAGTTGTGCCTTTATTCACCTTAGTTCATTAAAAATGCACTTGGTTCAGAGAGCCTAGTGACCACCCACTAAAGTGGGGCAGAAGTCACCCCTCCCTGCACGGTACTTGTGTATTTAAAAAGCAGGACTTCTTCTAGGAACCTTACTGGCCACACAGCAGCTACGAGAACGTAAGCATGAATGATGGGCGCAATCTAAACAGGAGAGGCCGGTGCGGAGTTTACATACTGTGAAAGCACACGTGTTCCGAGTGAGCCGCGTGGGCAGACGCATGCAGCGGGAAGGTCGGGGGTCAAGTGCGCGCAGGCAGGACTGTGGCTTCCCCCACCTCCGCGAGGAAATGACTTCCACTGGGGTGCAGGTGCGCCGCACACGCCGAAGCACAGGAGCCAAGGCGCGGCCTGCTACGGTGCAGTCTGAAGTGGTCCGCGGGCCTCCTGGGCTCCTCCCACAGCAACGGGCCGCAGGGAGCGCGGGTTATTCTAGCTGAAGTCGGGAAAGGTTTACCGGCCGGCACTGTCTGCGGAGAAGGCTAGGTCTCCTTTCGCTGCGGTTTTCGTCTGACATGCGCTCGCAGGGGAGGAACTCTGACGGTGGGACGACCCACAAGGACAACGGAAATCCTCTTTAACGCGTGGTAACGTCTTAGTAAGGTCACACTTAACACAGAACACGGATCATCTACAGCTTTAGGCCAAAAGGCAGAGGGCGGGCGTCTGAACGGGAGCTTCGGTCTGCCCCGCGGGGTCGGGCACGTCCTAGGAACGAGACCGGCAGAACCGCGGGGCCCTTGACGGACACAGGCGGCGGCGGGACTCCCGAGAGCCCACACGAACCGGGAGAAGCGCCGCACCTTCCTTCTCTGGGAGCTGAGAAACTCGGCCAAAATTTTAAATGATTCAAGGTTCGTACTGAACAGTGGTGCTTTTCTCTGTTACCGTCTGGAAAAGCAAAACCAAGAGTTCGCCGGCACCGCGAGAGCACGGGCTCGGGCACACGCACGCTAGGAACGGGAACCCTGAGCAGCGGTTCAGAACTTTCCTGCCCCATTTTACCTGCTTTTACTATGGCAAACTGGGTTGGGGTGGGGGGGGAGGCTTGACAACTCATGCTTACAGATCCTCTCACAGGCATTTCCCCCGTTAACAGAAACCCTCTACAGAGCGTCCGCTGGGTCAGTGAACCTAGTGAAGAATGTGTCTCTGAAGGCTTAAGTACAGGCTCCTAATAGGGGAAGAGCATTAAAATAATGTGAAGGTCTGTTTTATTGGCAACTTAGAATGCAAAGTGTTTTATTTTTAAACTATTAAATTTGAGAACAAAACAGCCTAGGTTAAATAATAGAGTTTTCCAAAGCTGGATGTGCTCACCGAGCTCAGTTTTTCTGCTTGCGGTACAAAACAACTTCCTAACACTCCTAGGCAGGAACACTACTGTTTGGATGATCTGTGACTGGATAATCTGATCAACCTCAGTTGCTAATATCCCTTGTTTTTCCCTTGGTAAGGGTTAAAAAAAATTCAAGAACAGATGCATTTTTCTAGTCTTACACAAACAATTTCACTCCAAATGTCTCCTGAGAGGCGTATACCATATACAGGAATCCGTCTTCGTCCTTCTCACTTTCATACACTTCGGAAATCGGTGTGGACACACTCACCATGCTGTGTCCATTCACTAACAGGAAGAAGGCCTGATTAGCGTTGAGCTGTAAGCGCCTCCTGTTGTAAGAAGACAATGTGAAGAGACACCAGCACATCAATTTGCAAGGGAAACGTAAAAATATCACGCACCCCCTTTGATACAAAAGTGTAAAGTTCTGTAGATGCTGCTTCTGGCAAAATAATGGGTACGCCTACAGACGGACTCTCGTGGCTACAACTTCTCATAAAGCACAGGACATTTCTGGCATCACGTTCGTGATTGGTAGTAGCGGGAACGCTTACATTATCCCTACCATGTCCCCCAGGCCAGCTTCAAATTAGTGTGGTCTCTGAACAGCCGTGTGTCCAATGAGAGAAAGAGCTCAAACTATAATTTACAAACTATTTATTACGATTCTACCAAGTCTGCATTGTCTTTTACTAATTTTGCCAAAACTTATCTAGGGGGCGCCTGGGAGGCTCGGGCAGTTAAGCCTCTGCCTTGGGCTCAGATCATGATCCCAGGGTCCTGGGATCGAGCCCCACATCGGGCTCTCTGCTCAGTGGGGGGCCTGCTTCTCTCTCTTTGCCAGTGGCTCTGCCTACTTGTGCTGTCAAATAAATAAAAATCTTAAAAAAAAAAAAAAGTATCTACACTAGATGTTATGATGAAAAAAATCAGAGGGACAGGAGATCCAGCAGATAAAAGAACTCAGAAAGGAAGGAAACGTCTTTAGGTTTTATTAAGCTTGCAGAGATGTTAATCAGAACTAAAGCTTTATCTGTAAGTCTGATACATAACGAGCAGTTACCCAAAGAAACAGGAAAAACAGTGATTAAATACCTAATGATCTTGATGAGCTCACTCATGTTGACATGGTCAGGTACAAGGAATTTGGTTTTGTCCAGGACAGGAAGCTGCTTCTCACCCTTGTACCGCTCGATGATCACCTAGAAAAGCAGAAAGATGAGAGATTTAAAGTGACCATTAACAATGAAGAGAAGAAATACTTCTGTGTCGTAGCCGGCACATACCAAATGGGGTTTGAGAGACAGAAACAGCACATGTCAGTTCCCCACAGATCTCCTGCGAAGAGCGATCATTTACCCCAACCCTCACAGGGAAGTGAGCCTCCGGGAAGGGAGCACAGGCTGAAAGGAGCCGCTCCGTATTCTCTGTTATTTGGAGCCATGGAAACACACTAACTGGTCCGAGAAACAGAGATGCCAGGAGCCAGCTTGGATCTATGTCAACTGCGGAGCCGCTGTCTCCTCCGAAGGGCGAGCGACCGTGATTCCGCAGTCCACCCGTTTCTTTCACACGAGACGGGTTTCTCCGCCTGATGTGGAAAAAGTCCTGAGTAAATATCTGATAAGTAGAGACAACGATCGGCTGGTTCTGGAGACAAACTTTGTGCAGAAAGGCTTGAAGATCCTTTCATTTTGACAAAATACTCCTAGTATTTCTTTGATGGGTTTCGACAGCCAAGAATCCCACACTATGCAGGGAACAAAAATACTTCCGCATCAGGCACGGAAACAAATCCATGAGCTCCTTGCCAGACGTCCTCTCCAGAGGACAAGCGACTTCTACTTCTCAGCCACTATCAAAGCTGGCCCTGGGGTGTGGACTGCCCGTGCCTCCCCAGGTTACGGAGCACCAGAGACACTCTTCTCCAGGTAAAGCAACTCTCTACCTCTCCGCTACAAGGACAAGTTGAGAGGAGGAGTGGAAATCTTCGCATCACGTCTCTCTAGGAAAGGGGAAGATACTCGTCTGCACGTTGTTCCACTATATGGGGCCCACAGAAGGTTCTGTACGGCCAAATGAGACCGCTGTCCCCTTCCTTGGTAAGACCAAGGGCTGTTATCCACAGGGTGTGTTCAGAACAGGGGAGCCACAAGGCAGGTTCACTACACAGACTACTTTTGCCTGGGTGTGACCAGCATCAGAGCTCAGAGGCAATACAGAAATCTTACATTACTGGCCCAGGAAGAGCAGAAACAGAATGAGAAGAGAATCTGACCTTAGACCGTATTCACTAAAGGAAGACAGAGCAGCAGCCTTGAGACAAAGGACAACATGGCCTTGGGCACCTCCCTCCTCCTCTCAGGTGTCCCTGACTCTCCAGTGCCGCTGAGCTCCATGAAAACAATCCCCGGTATAATGACTGGTTGACTTCGGTTCTTATGTTTTCTTTTTCCTGAACTTTAATTTGGGAGAGAAGTCACGTTAAGTCCCGAGTAAGGCATCTGGCTAGACCTGAAAAGGGCCTTGTCGAGTGTTACGGACAGGATCACAGAAGACAAAGCCGTCCTCGGGGAGTGGAGACCGGGGTCAGGAGAGCCAGCGAGCTGCCCTGCCTTCTCCGTCCGGCTGTGCTATTCCCAGTAAGGAGTGCCTCTAAAGCTGTTCAGGGGCCAGAAGCACACGTGTGAAGTACAAGCCCGTGATTTCTGCAAAAACCGAACTGCCAGCAGAAAGGAGGACCGCGAATGGTCGCAGATAATCATGCTTCAGAAGGAGACTGCAGGAGCAGAACAAGTCCTGACAGACTGCTGGGCTTTTCCAGAGGCACCGAAGAGTGAAGAAAACCTTAATGAGGATGTGGCCAAATGTTGACCAAATATAAGGAAAGACTGAAATTTCTAAGCTGTCCAAGGAAAACAGAGACTGTGTCTTACTGTAGACTTCTACAGCTGGGAAAATGCTGGGCAGACCCATCTTCTCTTTTCTGTGCACCTTACAGCCCTAAGCCCTGGACCTTCTCTCTTTCCTCAGTTCCATCTGAGAGGACACGTCAGAAAGCCAAACGGGAAAGTTTCTACAGAATTTCTAACAGCGGAGTGTCTTTCTGAGTGGACTGCGGCATTTGGAGGAGGTGACAACCGTGGACGCAGAACTAGGCTGATCTTTCCAATACCGTGTGGGGTGGGAATCTCTTCCCACCTTACAGATTAGGAACATGGCAGCCCCTTTCAGAATTTGTCACAGCATCACTCAGCAACCTTGAACCTAACTAAGGCTGAACTCAGCCTCTACCTGAAACCGGAAGCTCCTCGTACCCACTGCTGCCAGACCTGGCCCCTCAGCAGATACGGTTTTAACGTCTGTCCGCAGAGGATGGGGATAGAGGCGCTGCTGCCTGGGCACAGCAGGAAGCACCTGGGCCACGCACACAGGACGAGGAAGAGCAGGGTTTCTCCTCCGTCTCTGCAAAGCAGCCAAGCACAACAGGCCTCTGCGGGGCACCTGAACAGAGCCTGGAATGTTCAGTCCCACTTCCATCCTCCTGCCTTTAGCAGAGTGGACACTTCCTCCCACTGGTAAAACGCGAGCAGTCCCAGCCCCTCCACCCCTTTCCCCCCAGATGGATACATGTGACTTGTGTGGAACATTAAGGCAGCCAACTCGGACTCAGGAGGACACAGAACACGGCTAGACGAAGGCACTGCATGTTCAGACATCTCCACTTCTAGGTCACGAAATGGACACTGGGCGTTCCTCGTCTGAGGAGCTCCGCAGAGACCTGTCCCACGGTCACACCGCGGCATGTCCTGGAGGACTGAAGCAGTGCTCTCCTCCGCGAACATTACCAACGACCGAGACACAGGTGCTGGGGACTACCTACTGGGATTTTGGTAGGATGCTGTTCTCGGATAAGTCGGACATCTTCTACTCTTTGTTCTGCAACGAAAAGGAAGAGACACGGGCATTATTAAGGGCCAAAATGTAGCTTCTTTCCTGCATTTTTACTGGTGGCTTCTATATCTAAATTCAGCTATCCCTAGCTGTGGCAGAGCAGTAAGGACATCTTCCCTAGAACTGAGAGGAACCACACGCTGGCACTTCGTATCTGGCACAAGCTGATATTTAAGGTCAAATGCCATTTCCGTGTAAACCAACATGCAATTACACAGCTCTCGCAGGTGGTAAGACACAAGACCAAGAGTACAGAACTCCTGGTTTCAAGGGTTTGGGACCCCAGGCCTGCAGCCAAATGTAAACAGCAAATTAACAGCATAGCATTATCAATCTTTCCTCTCATGATTCCAACAACCTGTCAATTTTTGTGAATTTTCCTAAGTTTAAGTTGGTACAGGAATCTCAGATAAAACATACGCTCTTCAATGCAGTTTTCTCTTATGATTTCCTGCTTTTCAATGACACAGTGCTTACTGGAAAAGAAACTGCCCAAAAAGAGATGGGGGGTGGGGAACAATGCCCTATTTGACTTATAGTTTTGCTTAGGGATGCCTGGGTGGCTCAGTCATTTAAGGGCCTGCCTTCCACTCAGGTCACGATCCCAGGACCCTGGGGATTGAGTCCCACAGCAGGCTCCTTGCTTAGCGGGGACTCTCCTGCTCCCCTTGCTTGAGATCTCTCTCTCTGATAAATAAAACCTTAAAAAAAAAAAAAAAAGTTTTGCTCAATGCCCGCCCCCTCCAAAAAGGTTTTTTGTTTTTGTTTTTTTAAAGATTTTATTTATTTGACAGAGAGATCACAAGTAGAGAGGCAGGCGCAGAGAGAAAGGAAGTAGGCTCCCTGCCGAGCAGAGAGCCCAATGCGGGGGCCCAATCCCAGGACCCTGAGATCATGACCTGAGCCGAAGGCAAAGGCTTAACCCACTGAGCCACCCAGGTGCCCCCCCCCATCCCAAAAGTTTTAAACACAAAGTCTACTGCTGAATACTTTTTTTGAGACATTATCTCTGTACTCCTCCCTCTTAGTATAATCACTTATATGAATGATCAATGTCATAGGACTTCCTGAGAAGTCCTGGTGGCTTTAGAAAAAAAGATATGATCTATATAAATATATTCTGGGGCGCCTGGGTGGCTCAGTGGGTTAAGCCTCTGCCTTCGGCTCAGGTCATGATCCCAGGGTCCTGGGATCCAGCCCCGCATCGGGCTCTCTGCTCAGCGGGGAGCCTGCTTCCTCCTCTCTCTCTCTCTGCCTGCCTCTCTGCCTACTTGTGATCTCTGTCTGTCAAATAAATAAATAAAATCTTTAATAAATAAATAAATAAATAAATTCTACCACTGCTTATTTTTTTGGATCTAAAAAAATACCACTTAGTATCATTCTTCATAAAAACGACTGAAATAATTCCCATGTTCAAATACAAGCATATAGCTTCTATTTCCATTTTCTCATCCAGCATTTCTAAATCAGCCTCTAAGATAAAATCACCAACAAATCTGCTGTAGAAGAAGACTGCAAAATCAGGCCTATTGGGTACATGAGAATAGAGATAAATTTAGTTATTGTTAATAGAGAACTTAGCCTAGTGGTTCACAATGCATAATAGAGAGATCACTAACAAAAAAATATGTACTTGGTCCTGGCAGAGCTTCCAAAACCCTTGGAATTTTCTAAATACCAAGAGTGGTATTGGTAAGGGCCATCTCTTTTTATTCATGGTAAGCCCCAACCAACCATATCTGTTTATGTTAATCCAGTATTTAATCCAGTTAATCTAGTTAATCCAGTTATCCAGAGTTTATGTTAATCCAGTAACTTCTGGAAAGCTCCTAAGGATGGGGGACTGGTTGCCATGGAGAAATAGCAATGACTTGGGGTTTGAAATGTTTAGACCCACCCCAAACACCAGGGAGGGGAAAGGGGCTTGGAGGACAAACTAATCCCTGATGGCCAATGCTTTAACCAGTCAAGCCCGTGTAATGAAATCGCCATCAAAACGATGGGACTCAGGGCTTCCAGGTGCTGGGACGGTGGCACATACCAAACTGCCCAGGGACAGAGGCTCCTGTGCGCAGGACTCTCTCAGCCGACCCTATGCACCGACCCTAACGCACCTTTCATCAGGCCATTCGTTGGTATGCTTTAGTATTCTTCGTAATAAGTGAGTAACCTAGCAAATAAACAGTTCTCCTGTGAGCCACTCCAGCACTGTAATTAACACGAGGGGGTCATGGAACCTCTGATTTACAGCCTGCTGGTCGGAAGCACAAGCAACTACTTGCACCGGCGGTCAGCGTTTGCAGTGTGGGGTGGAGAGTGCAGCATTGCAGGGCAGAACTCAACCTGCGGCATCTGAGGCTATCGCCAGGTAGACAGAATCAGAATGGAGTTAAACTGTAGGAGTCATTGACTCGATCTCAGGGCTACGAGTTCAAGCCCCACACTGGGTGTGCAGAGATTACTCAAAAAAAAAAAAAAAAAAAAAAACCCTAAAAAAAAAATTTTTTTTTTTCAATTGTAGGACAGCCAGCTTGATTGCATGACTCTAAAAAACCCCCATGTCTAGGGTCCAAAGTGAAGCAGCTGATAGGAGAATCCAGAGAGTAGAGAAAACACAGGAGAAGGAGGATTTTTTCCATGGCATAATCCTTCAAATCCTTCTCTATTTGTGAGGGTATCACTGATTCCCTTTCAGGGCTCCTCTCAACTTTGAGACTTGTCCTACCGGCCAGGAAAAGGTGCTATGCCACCTAGACTTAGCTATCAACCCTCTTCACAACAAAACCCTTCATTCTGTCAAGGACGTTTATTTCAGAAATTAGAGGAAATCACAGTTAATTCACTCTAGCACATGAATGATAATTCCTTAATATACCCTGGACTATGCTTCACACTTAAAAGCTTCTCCTAGGAGCACCTGGAGGGCTCAGTGGGTTAAGCTTCTGCCTTCGGCTCAGGTCATGATCTCAGGGTCCTGGGATCGAGTCCTGCATCGGGCTCTCTGCTCAGCGGGGAGCCTGCTCCCCCCCTCTCTCTGCCTGCCTCTCTGCCTACTTGTGTAAATAAAATCTTTAAAAATAAAGAAATAAAAGCTTCTTCTAACTGGGGCGCCTGGGTGGCTCAGTCGGTTAGGCATCTGACTCTTGATTTCCATCCTGGTCACAATTTCAGCATCATGAGACTGAGCCCCCTGTGAGTGTCTGCACTCAGCGCAGAATCTACTTAAGATTCCCTCGCTCTCTCAAATTTAAAAAAAAAAAAAAAAAAAAAGCTTATCCTAATAAATCTGAAAGTAAGTGGAAACATTCAGACAGAAGGGGGAGTTTCTTTTTAATACAAGGAAACAGGTTTGTTTTGGCAAGTGGAAAAGGAAATAAACAAAGCAGGCTTTAAATGTGAAGCTTCAAATCAGAAACTATAATTTCTATACTATTAACAAAAGTTTATCCTGATCTATCCCTGAAATATGGCCCCCAAAAGACAAAATCATTATTTTCATTAAAGGTGGGAAAACCACAGGTATGAAACGAGCTACTTCCTTGAGATAAAATCAAATAATACCGAAGTCATGGCATGACAATAGGGCTGTCCTGAGTATCCTGACCAGCTGCATGAAAACCCAGTGGTAAAGCCCCGAGTACCCGAGCAAGTAAGGTGTGCACCTGTGCCGCACTCTTTCGAGTACACACCTACTTCCGGAGACTAACAGTGTATTTAGTGAAAACATTACTAACAACACAAATCAAAGGCACACAGGAGCAATTCTTTTACTCAAGTTTGTTTGTTTGTTTTTGTCTTCTCCAACAGCACCCCTGGCAGCTGGGACCTGCTTCTAACTGTCTCTGTATTTGCCAGGGGCTCAGCCCCGCACACACACAAGATGGTTAATAAACAAATTAAAGTTGTACAATGGAAATAAACACTCGTCCAAATATGTATCAAGATACACTTCCTAGACTCCTTTTCTCCCCTCTCTGAGAGCCCTTGCAAGACTTACAAACCTACTGGAGGAAAGCAGTCCAAGGTGTCTTATTTTTACCAAGAGATCATTTGCAAAGCTGCTTCGAGAACCCCCAGGGCATTCAGAGTAAACTTCATTTCACAGAGTGAATAGAAGCACAACAGGTGCCGCCCCACGTGTGTGTAAATCACAGGTCTGCGGGGCGCTGCCTGTTCTGGCATAACCCTTGCTCCACCTATCGGAGTAGCCTGAGCTACTTATTTTATTTATTTTTTAAGATTTTATTTATTTATTTGACAGAGATCACAAGCAGGCAGAGAGGCAGGCGAGGGGGTGGGGGGGAAGCAGGCTCCCCGCTGAGCAGAGAGCCCGATGCGGGGCTCGATCCCAGGACCCTGAGATCATGACCTGAGCGGAAGGCAGAGGCTTAACCCACTGAGCCACCCAGGCGCCCCTGAGCTACTTATTTTAGACCAACATATAAACTTCCCCCAAGACATGCTGACTTTTTTTATATTAATGGAGAAGCTTAAACCTGCCCACCAATAAACCACAGCAGAAAAGTGTCATTAAGTAAACGGGCGATCCAGAAGCTGAAGCACATTACTCCACGTGAGGAGACCAAATCCAGAATTATTTGCTCAAACACAACTCTGGGAGTTCACGAAATTCTTCCACACACCTGCAGACACACACTACGCCTCTGGACTTGTGTTGGCCATCTGTGCCCTGGAAATGACGGCCACCTACGGGGAGGCTGGGAGAGTGCCCGGCAGGAGATGGTGTGCAGGTCCAGACATCTGCCACTAGATGCACCGTGATCTTCACCTCTCTGGGCCCCGCCCCGTCTCACCCAAAAAAGGGGCTGTTTTGGGTGAGCCCCAAGGCCCACTTCAACCCTCTCAATCCTAGTAGAATCAGCAGAGATATATTCGATTCTGAATAAACCTAAACTCATTAGCTTGGAAGAGAGCAAGAACCGCTCAAGCTAAGTGGGGCCGCTCTTAGGTTCTACTGAAGAGGTTCTCTCCGAAGAATTGATTTCCCTTGTTTACGGGGCTGCAAATCAGTGAAAATGGTCAGCAGTGCCCATTAAATGATATTTGATCCTCTGCAAAACGACTATCTAAGAGATCTTTTTCAAAGGGGGGAGGGGGCGCCCCAGTGGCTCAGTTGCTTAAGTGTCTGCCTTCCGCTCAGGTCGTGATCTCAGGGTCTGAGACTGAGATGCGCATCGGGCTCCCTCTCCCGCCGCTGCCCCCCGCTTGTGTTCTCTGACCATCAAATAAGTAAATACCACCTTAAAGAAAAAAAGGGGAGGAGGAGTAAAGGTGAGCTAAGGGGCAAGCCCACAGTGCACGTAAGATGAACTAATGGGAAAAGATGGGGGCACTCCTGGTTCACCCTCAGGGCCACGGGTTCCAGGTGAATTAGAATACGTTAGTCTCACTTTTCTTACTCTTACCATCGACTCTTCAGATACTTTTCTAGAAAAACCTAAAAATACTCTATATTTCAGTCATGAGAAAATAACCATCTTTCCCACACAAATGTCCCCAGTTAACTTCTACTTTTTTTTTAAGTAAGTTCCATGCCCAACCTGGGGCCAGAACTCACAACCCCAAGGTCAAGCCAGGCGCCCCTCGGCGAGCTCTACGTGTAAGAGTCAGCGGGGACGGAAGCGGGCGCAGGAGTCGTGCCTCCGAGGCCGCTCTCAGGGCTGCACAGACGCAAACAATATGAGTTCACAGACGTCCTCAGGGCAGACCAACAGCAAGGCGCACCCGGGTTGCCCAACAACACGCCCCGAGGGGCTGAGGAGGAGCCGGGCGCTCCGCGGACCCAGCGCTGGAGCCGTCGGTAGCTGCCAGGGACGGGTCTGCAACCCACGTCCCCGCTGCGGACGCCCAGCCTTCGCAGACCTCAGGCAAGGGGACAAAACGGGACCGGGACCCCGGGCTGCGGGTGCGGCGGGCAGGCTTTGGGCCCGGGTTCTCCTGCTGCTGGGGACCCGGTCACTTGGAGATGCTGCCACCCGAGGCTGGGGAGGGCGGACCTGCCGCCCTGCTGAAGCGCGCGCCGGGGCAGGCCCGAAAGGCACCAGCCGGCTCCCCTTCCGCGCCTACACCGGCGGGTGCGGGGGTGGGGGCGCCGCTCCGCCGCGGGCCACCACGGCCCCTTAGCTGCACACAGGCCCCGCCGCAGCAAGCCTGCGGGCCGGCTGCCCCCACGGCACGCTTCCCACGAGGGTCCGCGAGCCCCAGGGCTGCAGGGCTGACGCGAGAGCCCAGCAAACAAGCGGGCCACGGCCGCAGGGGGCCAAAACGGTGATTCAGCAGCTCGGCCGCGGCGCGTCCTGGAGGGACCTCGGCGGTGACCGGGCCGGGGAGGGGGCCGCGCCCCGGCCCTGACCGCCGCGGTCGGCCGGGACACCGTCGGGGCGAGGGGGTGGCTACCAGGGCCCACCCCGCTCAGGCCCCTGGCCCCGACCCGCAGCGGACGGACCGCCGCCCGCACCCAAGACCCCGCCCGGGGAGCGGGGGGAGAGCTGCCCGGGTTCGCCAGCGACGCGGCCGCTGTGCTCGGGGGGGACTCCGTAGGCCCCACCGCGCAGGCCCGGCCCCCGGCCCCGACCCCAACCCGGAACCGACAGCCGTCCTCGCCCGAGACCAGCCCGGGGCGGCGGGGAGGGGGGCGGGCTCCGCGGATTCGCCCGCGACTCGGCCGGCGGGGAGCTCCCCGGTCCGACAGCTCCGGCCCCCCGTCGGCCCCCGGCCCCGGCCCGGAGCGGGTGGACGGCCGCCCTCGCCACGGGACCGGGCCGCCGGAGGGAGGGGGCTCCCAGGGTCCGCCCCCGCCCAGCCCCCGGCCGCCTCGGCCCCTCGGGCCTCCCCCGGCCCCCGCCCCCTCAGCGCTCCGCCAACGCCGTCGGCCCCCGGCCCTCGGCCCTGCTCAGGCCGCCTCGGCGCCCGGCCCGGCCGCCGCCATCCCCGCCCACCTTGGATCCCCGACCTCCGCCCCTCCTGGGTCCTTCCCCGCTCGGCCCCACGTCCAGCCCCGTCCCCCGCTCAGCCCGCCCCCACCCCGGCCGCCCCGGCTGCCGCTTCAGCCTTCGGCCCGCGCGCCCCCCCACCGCCGCGGCACCCACCGAAGGTGCGGCGCTGCTTGAAGGTCTTCTCCGACGGCATGGCGCGGGCGGCGAGGCGGAGGCAGTGAGGCGGAGGGTCCCGAGGGCTGCGGGCGGCGGCGAGGGAAGACCCGACTGTGGCGACAGCGACTTCCCTTGTGTCTCTTCAGACCGCAGCCGCGTCAGCTGACCGGCGCGGCGTCCCGGGGGGCGGGGCCAAGGCCGGCTGCCTCCGCCGCCATGGCGGGCGTGGCGGAAGCGGGGCCGCGCGCATGCGCAGCGAGGAGCCCGCGGTGCGCAGGCGCGCGGGCGGCGGGACCGGCGCGGAGGTCCCGGAGCGCCCGCGGGAGGGTGGCGTGGCTGCTCCCCTTGTCCCCGCGCCGAAGTCCCGCGTGTCCCAGCTGCTTTTGTGGACCCCGCGTCACTTGTGCGCCCGCTCCGTGTGCCGACGCCGAGAACGCTCCGGCCCGAAAGCACGGTCGTTGCGCGCTCCCGCCGCAGCGCCGCGGGTCCGGGGGCTGCGGGTCGCTCGTCCGGACCGCGCCCCTGTCGCCGTCGTGCGTGTGGGCAGCGGCTCCCCGGCGGCCCCCCGCTCCCACCCCTCCGCAGCCCGGGGGTCGTGGGCTCCGCAGGCCGCACTCGCGGGGCCGTGGCGGGGTGTCGGCACACGCGACGCCCCGCACCCGTCGGACACGCCGTCCTCGGGCGGTGACAGCGGGGCCGGGATTTCGGCCCCGCGGGGAGCTGCGGCTCGTCCCTCCGCGGCCGACGGCGGTGTCCGCGGGTCCCCTCCCGCCGCGGTCCTCCCCGCTTGGTCGCGTTCTTCACCTTGCAGAGCCCCCGAGTCAGCCGCGCTGGGACCTTCTGTCGGGTTTCCAGGGTCCCGGAGGAAGGCCTCGGTTCCGCGGGGCTGTCTTGAGCGCTTTGTGTTTATTCTCCGAAAGTTGGAGGGAAGGAAAGAGACCGTGCCTGTTACGTACGTATCTTCTGCCAAACAAAGTGGTCAGGGTTGGAGTCTTTTTTTTTTTTTAAAGATTTCATTTATTTATTTGACAGGCAGAGAGTCAGGCAGAGAGAGGAAGGGAAGCGGGCTCCCCGCCGAGCAGAGATCCCCATGTGGGGCTCGATCCCACGACCCTGGGACCAAGACCCAAGCGGAAGGCAGAGGCTTTAACCCACTGAGCCACCCAGGCGCCCCAGGGTTGGAGTCTTTTTTTTTTTTTTTTTAAAGGTTTTTTAATTTATCTATTTGAGAGAGCTAGAGGAGGCAGTGAGAGAGCACGAGCGAGGAGAAGGTCAGGGGGAGAAGCAGACTCCCCGTGGAGCTGGGAGCCCGATGCGGGACTCGATCCCGGGTCTCCGGGATCATGACCTGAGCCGAAGGCAGCCGCTCAACCCACTGAGCCACCCAGGCGACCCCCCAGGGTTGGAGTCTTAAAGAGACTGCGAGGGCACCTGGGTGGTCAGTTGGTTGGCCAGGGGACTCTTGACTTTGGCTCCTGTCATGATCTCCTGGTGGTGAGATCGGTGTCAGGCTCCCCGCCCTGGAGCAGCTGGTCTGCTTGAGAGTCTCTGATTCTCTCTGTCTGACCCCCACCCCACTCTCTCTCTTTCTCTAAAATAAATCAATAAAACTAAAAAAAAAAAAACAAAAAACATGGACTGTGCTTTCTTTTCTGGAATTTTGTTGTTATTATTGTTACTAAGTATTGACCCTTGAGCTGCTTTCTTGGCTTAATGGCTATTTTGTAAGAAATGGACTTTTCATTCTCTTTCTGGGCAGTTGTTCCAAATGCAAGAAGGAAAAAAAAATCAATTATCTGGCATATGGAGGTTGGGGGAAGGGAAGGAGAGTTTCATATTTCCCCAATCCCTTAGGTATCCATAAAGCTTTACCAAATTACCCCAGACCTTGGGTTCACAGCCACAGAGGGATAGATTTCAAGGGCTGTGCTGGTGATGGGACAGGATCACTGCAACTTTCAAGTACTGACGTCCACGTTTACGGTGACGCTAAAGTCATCCCCTAACCTTGAATTCCTGCTTGATAAGAAACCACATCTCCCTGTATGTTTCTCAGAAAACCATCCAAGGCTGTAGGTAGGTAAAGGTGTCTCCATGTAAGAATAGCATATTTGTAATATGTACATATATATATATAAAGTTTATTAACTTACATTAACCTACAGATAAAGAAGTAACTTAGAGGGGCGCCTGGGTGGCTCAGTGGGTTAAGCCGCTGCCTTTGGCTCAGGTCATGATCTCAGGGTCCTGGGATCGAGCCTCGCATCGGGCACTCTGCTCAGCAGGGAGCCTGCTTCTCTCTCTACCTGCCTCTCTGTCTACTGTGATCTCCCTCTGTCAAATAAATAAATAAAATTAAAAAAAAAAAAAGAAGTAACTTAGAAAAATTTCGTGTGCCCTCAGACTGCAGTTTCATAGAAGTCTGATATAGTGAACAATTTTCAGAGTGGTAATATTATTCATGAATTATTTTAATCTCATTAATATAAGCATAGTATGATGTATTTTCAAATGAATAACAAATAATACTGTTTCTTAAAAGAATCCACATAAAGTAGGAAAGCAAGAACACATCTTTAAATTTATTAAATGTTTTCTCCAGGAATCTCATGGTGCCTTTAAACTACCAGACTATTATTCTAGAAAGCCAGATGGTGTCAGTTTTAAAATAACTTGACCCTCTTTCCTTTTCCATAATAGGAAATGACCATAATTGTGGACAAAATAAGGTAACCTGAAAACTGAACATGCTGCCTCCAGCCTTAGTGACCTACCATGGCTGTAAATCGTGATGTCTAGCTATTTCTATGAATCTGTTAAATGAGGCACAAAACATTACCCCCCGCTGTGTAGGACATATTATTTTTGCCACACATGACATGGAAGACAAGTCACACCAAGAAGCTGTTCAGCTCCCCTGGCGGGCCTGGCCTGTCCCACCTCTCCTCCCTCTGATTGGAAGAGATAGTCCAGCCTCGGGGACGTCTGGGCAACTATTGGCCTGCTGTCCTATCAGTCCTCTGTCAGCTCTCTGCTCCTTAGAACAAGTACACAAACAAGTATTGCTCAAGGGGGGGCGGGGCAGGGGCTATTCTCAGAAAAGATTTGGTCAGGAGGATCGTGAGGCCGCCCCTCGTGGATGGCCGGTCGGAGCAGCGTCTCCGCTGGGTCCTCGCAGGCCCTGTCCGCAGCTGGGAGAGGCACCTTGTGCAGCCCGTCCTCTCCCAGCGAAGCTGGGTCTGATGGACCTTCAGAAACTCTCAGGCAAATAAATAAATAAACTCTTAAAAAAAAAAACACAAAACGGGGCGCACCTGGATGGCTCAGTGGGTTAAAGCCTCTGCCTTCTGCTCAGGTCATGATCCCAGAGTCCTGGAATCTGGAGTTCTGGCATCAGGCTTTCTGCTCAGCGGGGAGCCTGCCTCCCCCCCTCTCTCTCTGCCTGACTCTCTGCCTACTTGTGATCTCTGTCAAATAAATAAATAAAATCTTTAAAAAAAATAAATTTTTCTAAAAAAGAAACCCGGAGGCAGTTGCAGGCAGGAAAGCCGTCACCAGTCACCCACACAGCCTGGTACTGTTTCCGAAATGAGCGGGAACAGCGGACTCGGCATTGCCCAGGTGTTTGCTGCAGCTTAGTTCTAAGCAGACTCTCCAGGACTGCTGTTGGTCCAGCTTTTGCCCATATATGGGACTGTTACAGGAAGCATCTCTTGAGAGTCTATGGCCCTCTTGTTTGGCCTTTGAACATTTTCCTTTCTTTCCATTACCTCGGCTGTTTCTTCTGAGCAGCGGGTAAGATGTCACTCTTCCCATCTGGGTTGTGAGAACCACAGTGGGTAAAGTTAACAGTTTACTCAGGCCCAGGAAACACTAGTTTCTGGGACTTCTGGGGAACCCACTGAGAAATAGCCTGCAGTCCAGTAATCTGCTTATCTCCTTAGCCATGGCCACTTTTCCATAACAAAGAGTTCATTGTTCTAATCCCATCTAGTGTTAAAGGTCACTTTTATCTAGTTTTTTCTCCTTTTGCTCTGACCTTATCCTCCTTAGTGTTCTTGGTATGGGATGTGTTATACATAAGGGACTATAAAAGTGTTCAAGACACACAAAGCTTTCGGGGTTGGGTGTGTAATAATTATCTGCTACCCAAGACCTTTCCTCTTGGGTTCCTTCCTGCCTAGGGGTTACCAGTGCTCCCACGGCTATGTTTCTATCTGGTTAGCACGAATTCAATCCTTCCACGTCTTGGGGTGGGTTATTGTACACGGCCTTCTGTTAGTCCTGCTCTGAAGGATGTACAGATTCAGATAGGTCTGCCCACCTGTGTAGTTGCATAATCCAAACCATAAACAGAATAGTTTAACCATTTGGGGCGCCTGGGTGGCTCAGTTGGTTAAGCATCTGCCTTTAGCTCAGTTGTGATCGTGATGCCAGGGTCCTGGGGGAGAGAGCCCTGGGTCCAGCTCCCTGCTCACCTGGGGAGCCTGCTGCTTCTCCCTCTCCCTCTGCCCCCTCCCTGCTTGTGCTTTCCCGTGCGTTCTCTCTCTCATGAATAAATAGAATCTTTAAAAAAAATAGTTTAACCATTCTTCTGATGAAAATTTAACCAGATTACTCTGTACAAGAGTACTACTCTAAGCTCCTCTGGGAGAAAACTGCCTACTGGGGGCTGGACAGAATTAGAAACCAAACCAAACCAAACAAAAATGTAATAGTGGCAAGGATTATCCTTTAGAATGTATAGATCTACGCAGAACGTAGCACACAGGCAGGCTAGTCAGGCATGCTGCAAAAGTTTATCACATGAGTTCGTGCATTTCTGCTCGCTGAAATCCTTCCGAGTTGGATTATAACACAGTTCCACCAGGCTTCTCTAAATCTGTTTGGTTCATGTTTCTCACTTTTTAGTCTTTTAAGCTAGTTTTTTTTTTTCACTCAGCATTTAGTAAACACTCCTTGACGGCTTAGTGTGTGTTAGCATATCTATCACTATCACGTGACAAGGGAGACCGCTAGGGAGATTGGTACAAAAGGCAGCAAGTGTTTATACTAAAACAATGTGAAAAAGAGAACATCCTTCCTAGGAAATGCCATCTGGGGACAAAGAGGAGGAGGGTTGGCTTTCTAATGGCACAGTGTCAGGAGATGGGTCTTCCTGGCAGAGGAGATGAGACTTGGCTGACGACCTTGAATTATCTGATGGCTTCCCTAGAGAGATGGGTTTAGGGTTAGGCCTGGAGGCTTCTCTGGAGAGATGGGTGTGGGGTTAGGCCTGGAGGGCAGACTGGGCAATGAGGTGTGACCTGATAAGGAGTCAGTGGGGGCCATTAAATACCTTTAAATAGGTAAGTGCCACAGGGAGTCTGCTTTTGGGTCTGTGTTACTCCTGGCAAGAGCACTGTGAAGCCGGTGGCGAGGCCAGGTGCAGAGAGGTCAGGTGGGTGTTGGTTTTCAATTGTGTGGACCCAGGCAGGTTAAGATTTATCTAAGACATACTGTTTTGTCATTTTTTAAAAGATTTTATTTATTTATTTGACAAAGATCACAAGTAGGCAGAGAGGCAGGCGGAGAGAGAGGAGGAAGCAGGCTCCCTGCCGAGCAGAGAGCCGGATGTGGGGCTTGATCCCAGGACTCTGGGATCATGACCTGAGCCCAAGGCAGAGGCTTTAACCCACTGAGACCCCCAGGCGCCCCAGTTTTGTCATTTTTCTTAGAAGATATGCTTCCCTGATTACTGGATTCCCTCCCCACCTTGAGATCTCCCTACGGAGGTGGTCCTGACTACTGAGGAATTTGTGGGAACGGGCAAGGTCATTAATTTTCTTATTAGCAAGACCGCCACCCTTGCCCAGAAAACACTGGGCGCCAGCCCGGGATTCTAGGCCTCCCTCTAGACTCGGGCCGTGCCTCCGGCTTCAGGGCTGCGCTGGAGAGCGGTTCCTGTAACTTTCTGGAAACAACTAATAACGACAGGTTATATGTTATATGCTGCTGTGAGCTACTGAAGGCCGCGGTCACGAGACGGCTGCACACAGTCTCTCCGGTTGGGCCGCACCTTCTGGAACGCACGTGCCCTGGGTCACAGTAAGCAAGGTCACCAGGGCCACCCAAGACTGCTGGCGACTAGGCCGGAGCGGGTGTCTTGGCCCACCGGCCCGATCTCCCCTCATTGCAGCGCGGGTGGAGGCGAGGGCACGTCGGGTCTCAGAGGAAAGGGTCCGACGGGCCAACTTCGGGCTTCTCCGGCTTCGCGAGGTCCGGAGCGCTGGGCAAGCGCGCCCCGCTGCCCTGGACAGGCCCGGCGCCACCCGGCCGCGGTGCTAGCGCTCTCGGGACATCCTCCGGAGGGGTGCCCGGGGGTCGGGGGAGGGTCTCCGGGGGCGCTCCCTGGGGCGGTTGTGGGAGCCAACCTCCAGGGGGCCCTCGGGGGAGTCCTGGGGGGACCTCGGTGGGGTCGTCAGGCCGTCCTGGGGGTCTTATGGGGAGAACTTCCGGTGGGATCCTCGGGCCGTGCTCGCGGCGTCCGTCACGCCGGCCGGACCCAGGGCGCCGCGACCCCGGAGCGCAGCGGGGAGGGCGTCAGCCCGTTCGCTGCAGGCGGGGCTGTGGTCGGGAGGGGGCTGCCGTCGTGCGACCTGAAGCCGCTGACGGTGACTCTTCCCCTTGCCGCGTCCAGACGCGGGACCCCGGCCGGAGACCCGAAGGCGTCAGGCGGCGGCTGGGCCGCAGGGAGCAGGTCGGCTCCGCCCGCGGCGGTGGGCGGGGCCGACGGGGCGCGGGGGCGTGGCCCCGGCGCGTAGGCGGGGCTCCGCTCCCCGGCGGCGCGTGCGCACAGGCGGCGGCCGTCCCTCGCGCCGGCATGGCGGTGTGCGCTCGGCTCTGCGGTGTGGGCCCGTCGCGGGGATGTCGGCGCCGCCAGCAGCGCCGGGGCCCGGCCGAGACTGCGGCGGCCGACAGCGAGCCGGACACGGACCCCGAGGAGGAGCGCATCGAGGCGGGCGCGGCGGCCGTGGCGGGGGCCCCGGGCGGCCGGGGCGCGGGCCCGCAGCCGCCCCCGCGCTGCTCGCTGCTGGAGCTGCCGCCCGAGCTGCTGGTGGAGATCTTCGCGTCGCTGCCGGGCACCGACCTGCCCAGCCTGGCCCAGGTCTGCACCAAGTTCCGGCGCATCCTGCACACCGACACCATCTGGAGGCGGCGCTGCCGGGAGGGTGAGCGCGCCGGCCGGGGGTCCCGGCGGGGGGGGGGGCGCCCACGGCCGGCCGCAGCGGGGACTCCGGGGACCCCCGCCCGCCCCACGGGGCCGGGGCGCGGGGTCCGGGGGAGGCGGAGTCCCCGCTGCGCCGCGGAGCCGGGTCCACCCGCGCGGGGGCGGGCGGCCCCCAGCTGTGGAGACCGGACGGCGACTCGGTGGCCGCCCCGGAGCTGGGGCTGCGTGGAGGCCGGCCGCCGGCTGACGCGCGTGGACGCCGCCGCCGGTCCCCGGGCCTCGGGAGGCGGCGCTGAGGAGGGCGGAGGGGTGCGGCCGGCGGCCGGGGGCTGCGGGGCCCGGAGTGCGGGGGTCTGCGGAGGGGCCGGGGCTGGGTCCCCGCGGGGGTGCGGCAGGGTCGCGTCGCCGGCCTTCGGGGCTCCCCGCGTCTGCGCGTCGGTGGGCGCCGGTGTCCTGCGGCCCCTCGCCGGGTGCGGAGTAGAGGCGCTCCGAGCCCGCCGCCGTCGCGGAGACCCGCTCGGGAAGCGCACGCCTGGGGCCCGCGCGTTTCTCCGCGCGCCGGTCGTCGCCGTACGCTGCCCCCGGACCGCCGGGGCGCAGAGAGCTCGGGCGGCTCCGCGGCGTCCCTCTGCCCCGGCGCGGCGCCCCGCGGACGTCCGAGCGCGCAGCTTCTCGCATCGCCGGCGGCTGTGCGGGCGGCTCCGTGCGGTCCCGCGGGGATGGCTGTTCCTCGCGCCTTCGGGACGGCGGGGACCCGCTCTTCCGTGCGCTTCCTCCGAGGGCCCGGCCCGCTGCGGTGGGAGCTGCCCGGCGGTTGGATTGTGCGTCCGCAGACGGTGCACGAGCGGCCGGTCCGCCCGGAGGCCCCCCAGCGAGCGGGCGGCCGTCCTGTCCCTGCGGCCAAGCTCAGTGCTCAGGCGTCGCGTTTGCTCCGCGGGCCGGGCTCGGCGCCTGTGCTTTGAGATGCTGGACTCGCTTCGCCTTCTTCCCGGGGGTTTTCGGGAGGTGCTGCTTCTGTAGGGCCACGTTGGGGGTGAAAGGAGATGGACACATGAAGCGCTCATCCCCTTATTTTGAGACTTCCTGGCCGTTTTATTGCATCTTTTGTGATTCCTTATTTGTGTGTTGTTAATGCGTCTTGTTTAGGGTCTTCTTTGTGTTAGAAATTTGTAAGACGGGGCGCCTGGGTGGCTCAGGTCCTGATCCCAGGGTCCTGGGATCGAGCCCCGCATCGGGCCCTCTGCTCAGCGGGTAGCCTGCTTCTCCCTCTCTCTGCCTGCTTGTGATCTCCCTCTGTCAAATAAATAAAATTAAAAAAAAAAAGAAATTTGTAAGAGCTGTCTGAAGGTGAGCAGTATTAACCTTTTGTCAAGTACGTGGCACGTGCATTTCTTTGGACATTTCTCTGTGAACTCTACCTCTCACTTTGCTTTGTTGCCCGCCTCATCTGCTTTCTGTACGCTTCTAAGACCCAGACCGGTTGCAGGCGGTCATCGGGCTTTGAGAAGCTCCTGTCTCCAGGGAGCTGGAAAGCACCTAGCTCAACTGTAGGAACAGAGACTCACGGAGACATTTGTGTAATCGAGGCTTGAAGGTGTGGTAGGGGTTAAAACTCACTGGCGGGGGCGCCTGGGTGGCTCCGTGGGTTAAGGCTCAGGCCATGGTCTGAGGGTCCTGGGATCGAGTCCTCCATCGGGCTCTCTGCTTGGCAGGGAGCCTGCTTCCTCCTCTCTCTCTACCTGCCTCTCTGCCTACTTGTGATCTCTATCAAATAAATAAATAAATAAAAGTTCAACAAAAAACCCACAACAGAACTCACTGGGGTTAGAGTTCGGGGTGAATTCCCAGTGGCTAAGTCTTGATGAAGATGTAGAAGGAAGTTGGGGGACAGATTCAGGACTGCAGTCCTTACCTGCTGGGGCACTTCTCAGTCCCGTTTTCCTGGGGCAGGAGACAGTGTGACGTTAGAAGCGAGGCATCCTGTCCACCAGGGTGGCCAGGCATGCTAGGAAAACTTCCATTTTGAGAAACTTAAAAAAAGGGAAGAAAGACAAAAATGATAAATAAAACAGGCGTATTTGTAGTCACCCCCAATGAATGTTCATTCTTTCGTTATATTTGTCTTTGATTCCTTTACCTTTTTAAATTTTTAACGGCTTTTAGGTTTTTTATGTTTCTAAAGACTTTATTTAAATGAGAGAGAGCACTTGTGAGAGCGAGCTCAAGCAGAGGTGGGGGCAGAGGGAAGACTGCCTTTGAGCCCGGAGCCCCATGTGGGGCTCCATCCCAGGACCCCGAGATCATGACCCGAGCCAAAGTCAGACGCTTCACTGACTGAGCCTCCCAGGTGCCCCCCTCTACCTTCTCATCAGCGCTGCCCTTCTGAGAAGCAGCCAGTGTCTGTGGGTTTAATTTAGTCGTGTGTGCATATGCCTGTGTACGTCCCCAAATACGTTTTGTGATGTGTGATTTTTAGAAATAAATCATGCTGTAAGTCTTGTGCATCTGCTTTTTTCCTTTGTGAACTTGTGTTTTTAAGTTCTTCCCATGTGAATGCATGTAAGTCTGGTTCAGTCTTTTTAAATGCGATGTGGTGGTTCGTCATTGGAAGGGACCACACTTTTTCCTGCCCTTATTTCTATTTATGTGTTTGTCGTACTCAGTGAACAGTGAGCAGCGTCCCTGTCTGTCTCATGGGGTAGCGGACATGCGGAAGCACGGCGGCCAGAGCCGGGGCGCGAGCCCTGCGGTCCGAGTAGGTACTGCCGAGGCACTGCGGCTGGGAAGCTTCCGCTCCTGACACGAGAGCATGACCAGATGAGTTAGGAAAGGTGACACACACACATTTGGCACGCACGGTCTCATCGCCAAGCAGCTGTCGTTTCTGGTCCAGCTGCCCAAAGTGACCCCATTTAATCCAGTAACTGCCAAAACCTCTCTACTCTGAATGACCCATCTTTAATTATTTCAGTTTGAATGTGTTCAGTGACTAGGGAGGAGGCACATTTAAAAAATATCACTGGCAATTTGGATTTTTCTTATATGCTTATCCTTATTTTTTGTCCGCTTTCTAACCTATTTTTTGTTTGTTTCTTTTTCTTACTAATTTGTTGGTTTTCTTCCATCTGGATACATTTCTGTTTAATATTTCAGGACATATCCTTAAACTAGTGATGTGCTGGTTAACCTCATTTCAAATGACTTCTGTGAAAGTTACAGTTTTTTTTTTTTTTAAAGATTTTATTTATTTATTTGACAGGCAGAGATCACAAGTAGGCAGAGAGGCAGGCAGAGAGGGAGAGAGGAGGAAGCAGGCTCCCCACTGAGCAGAGAGCCCGATGGGGGGCTCGATCCCAGGACGCTGGGATCATAACCTGAGCTGAAGGAGGAGGCTTTAACCCACTGAGCCACTCAGGCGCCCCAGAAAGTTACAGTGTTAATCAAACTTAGTGTTTTGGGCTTAAGTAATGATTTTCGTCAGAAATTTATGAAGCGTGTCACTAGGTCTTTGGCTTCACTAGTTTGTTCTGGTGGCCCCAGTTTCCAGCTTATCTGTGTCAGAAATTGGATGGCCGGCAGTCCCCTCTGGTATTCACAGATGTCTCATAGGGTTAGCCTCATTATTGTATGAGAACCGTCAAGTATGGGACGGGTCTGGTCTTAGTTCTCTTAGCTCCCCTACTTCATCTTTCCTGATCTAGACATTTGGTTAAGGTGAGTTGATACGGCCAAAGCCCCAGGTCCATTTAGGTAAAAACCAAAGCCCTCCCAGCAGCCTTGGTGGGCAGGAGGCCGGATCGCAGGCTGGTTGAGGGGTGAGTTAGCCCCTCACTTCTCCTGGAGTGGAGCCTCTGGGTCTGGTCCAGCCCTGATGGGTATAATGGTGGCTCCATTTTTTAATTTCTTGGGGGGATGAGTGAGACTAATTAGTGAATTTGCATGTTTACGTGCTTGCTTTCTGTCTTGAGATAATTGGATTTCCCAGGACAGAAAACAAGCCACAAAAACAGGAAGTGGGAAAGAGAATAGCACATACCTGTGTTTTACTACTTGGAAGAATTTGGGGCCATGATTGACTTTCAGGGTGCAGCCAGTGCGTGTGTGTTTAAGGGCCATTCCTAAAACGACAGGATGAGTTTGGAGGGTGGGGCGTAGAGCTAGAAACTTAAAACGAGGTAGCTATATTTATGATGTTTGGTGAGAAGCTCAGTTTCCAGTGCCCTAGCAATGAATCACTTATTTTTGTAGCACTTTGGCCTGTCCTGTCTATTGCATACCGGAGCGTCCGGTTAAATATTTTCTAGTGGCGTTTCTCTAGGGGGGTGCAAGGTTGCTACTGAGCAGCCAATTCTGCCAAGTCCGCGTTCCTGATTTTGGGGCAAGCAGGGGAGGAATAGGTGATACTTATCTCCTTACAGGAACCAACCCAAACCGAGCCCAGCCCCCAGGGCAGGCCCAGGCCAGGGTGAGGGTAAACACTTTTTTGATGCATCACTGCTTTGGCTCTGGGCCGCCTGCAGTTACTTGCGTGTGGGGCTATAAATAAGTCATCATTTCTCAGACTTCTGAGGGTGGAAGCCAAGTGCATTATTTTATTTTGCCTTTGACCCTGACAAGGCTTTTCTGCGTTAATACCTCACGTTTACTGGGTGAATTTTGAAGTCTACATTCAGTAGTTCTAAATCAGAATATTCAAACAGCAACAAAAGAAAATTAGAAAGAAAGGAAATGCTCATATGTGTATTTTCTCCTTCCATACTGAGCTTTAAATATTCAGACACAAGGATTTTATGTTAGTCAGCTCAGTACCTGTCGATGTCTGGTTTTGAATTTTTAATGTATAATACTATATATTATGTATTATAATAATATTATATAATATGTAGTATTATACATTATAAATTCAAAACCAGACATCGATTATATATTATACATAATATATATAATATATAATACATAATATACATAACATATAAGTGTATAATTTGGCCATTTCTGCCCTTGATGGCAATTTTTTTTATACAGAATATTTGTATATAATATTTTGATTTGTTGTAAAGTGGGATTAAATTCCATCATAATTAGGAATAATTCTTTTCCAAAAAAAAAGAATAACCCTTTTCTAATAATGTATGGTTTTTATGACGGAAATGGGGAATTAAAACCAGTATTTAATTCTGTTTTTGCAAACAAAAGAAAATGTTTCTACTTATATGCTGATGCAAAAAAAATAAAAAATGTGGCTTTTGTTAAATACGACTGAAATTTGGGCACCTGGGTGGCTCAATGGGTTAAAGCCTCTGCTTTCGGCTCAGGTCATGATCCCAGGGTCCTGGGATCAAGCCCCACATTGGGCTCTCTGGTCCGCGGGGAGCCTGCTTCCCCCTCTCTCTGCCTGCCTCTCTGCCTACTTGTGATCTCTCTGTGTCAAATAAATAAATAAAGTCTTAAAAAAAATAAAAATATGACTGAAATTGGAGGGTTGTTTTGGGAAGAGGTAAACTGGGCAAGTTGTGCATTTTAAGGTTGGCTTTAGGGATTTTTGATTCCTCTAAAGTGGATCCTTGCTTAGCCCGCTGGTTTTGGCGGTAGGGAGGGCGGGTTGGTAGGTTGATAAACAGACTGTCCAGGCAGTAGGGACACGGGTCTTAATCACGGGAAGGGGAAACCAGCCCCCCTGTAGCAGGATCTCAGAATTTGAGGGGGAAACCTTTATCTTTTTCTTCTGCTTTGCTCTTTGGAAGGACTACGGTTCTCTGTACTTTTGCATGTTGAATCTGTTATTCTGGTTTATAGAGAAACCTCTTCCTTTCCCTTAGCAAAGCAGGAAAGGGTGAAGGGCAGTGGTGCCTCATGGGGAGCATTTTTCAGACTTCCTTTATTTCAGCCCTAAAAAAGTAAGCTAGAAAGTGAACCTGGTACGCAGAGAGCATCAAGTAAAGATTTCCCCCGACCATATTTAATCGGACAGACAGTGGTGCTTTGCCAAGAGGAATGGATTGGTTGTTAGAGGACCAGGCACGGCCATTGTCCCTGTTTCCCTGGGCTTATAAGATGATTACGTAAAGCACTGAGGCTTCTGGGTTTGTCTTTCTGGCTGGAAAGGGCACGCGAAGACAAGGGTGTCTTTGGGACTTTGCAGAGAACAAGTGTCGTCTCGAAAATGAAGGCCCTTTCCGGAGATGGGCAGGGTTTGGAGCACATGAGTCAGCGTCCTTTGCCAGCGGTACCATCGGTGTCCACCCGGTGGCAACGGAGAGGCTGGTGCACCCCACCCGGCCAGGCCCGCTGGTGGACTTTTAGTGGAAGGGCAGGGAGGTGTCAGAAACACCAGACGACGTCCATGGGACGTTGATGGCAGAGTCAGGCTCACAGGCTTCTCTCCTGGTCTCATAGTGGGCGGTGGGACAGTGGGTGTGCAGCCAGGAAGGGTGGGTGTCTCAGGGTGACAGAGGGCCTTAGTAGGTATGGGTCTCCCCTGGCCAGCAGGTGCTTGTCATGGGAGCTGGACTGCGGTCAGAGCCGTCTTGCTGCCAGAGTGCGGCTTCTCACAGTGTCCCTTGGCACAGGGACTGTTTATCTTTGCGTGGCCCGGATTCGTTGAGAACGAGTCACGCTGATCTCGTAGGCAGTTTCAGCTGTCCTGGGGAACTGTTTGTTCAGCCTCCCAAGTGTTCCCGGTGTTTATCTGGAGACACCTGTGGGCCGTGTCCAGATTCTGAGTGTTACAGTCTTGCCTCCTAAGATGAGGTGGCTGCGGAGTGTTTTCCAGATCTCCTACATTATTAAAAAAAAAAAAAAAAAACTTCTAGCCCACCCCCACCTGCAGACACTGAGCGGAGTTGCACGTGTCCAGGAGTGCGCCCAGGAGTGCGCCGTGGGGCTGGGGAGTTTCTGGTCCGGCCCAGCACGCAGCCCTGAGCTCGTGGGACAGGAAAGAGCGGAGGGTGCCTGGCAGCCCCGGGCGGTGAGGTCACACGAGGCTGCTGCGTATGTGTTGACCCGACTCTGCCAAAGTACTAGGCTGTTCCTCCCTCCTGGCAAAACGTTTTTCAGATAGCTCTTCGGAAATGTTCCGATTGGAATATTTGAAGTGGCAATTTAATTTTTTGTTATGGTAACACATACATAAGCAACAGCGGCCGTTCCGACTGTTTGGAAGCACACGGCTCTGGTGGTCCGCTGTTCACTGTTCGGTAGGTTCACCTGGATCCCCGCCCGCCTCCCTCGCTCGCTGGTCCTGCACACCTCGGCTCCTTCCCTTCACACACCTGCTCCCCTGCCCCCTCCCGCAGCCACCGTCCCGGCTGTCTCTGGGAGTCTGACTGTCCATGTGCCCCATACCCTTGTTTTTCCCTGAGCACGATGTCCCCAAGGTTTGTGCCTACTGCGGCGGATGACGGAGTTTACTGCCTTTTTTAGGCGGAGTAAACTGTCCACCGGGCGGATGGACCACGGGGTGTGGTTTGCTCAGCTGCCGGCGGACACTGAGGGTGCTTCCATCTCTTGGATGTTGTGAGGTCCTGCTGTGAGCCCGGGCATAGCCATATCTGAGCCCCTGCTCTCAGTTCTCCGCGGGGCTCTACCCGGAAGCAGGATGATAGCTGGATCCCTGTTTCTCCACAGCACGTCCATTTCATTTTGTAAATTCCTCCAAGTCTGGCTGACCCATGCTCCTCTCTTCCCAGCTTTTTGTTTTGTTTTGTTTTTGCTGTCTTCAGAGTAAATATTTCCAGAAAAGAATTGCTTAAGCTCCTTTATATAATAGATTAGCAAGGACTTTTTTTTTTTTTTTTTTAGTTTTTATTTACGTAATCTCTGCACCCGTCATGGGGCTTGAACTCAGGACCCTGGGCTTAAGAGTTGTGCGCTCCACGGAGTGAGCCGGCGCCCCATCAGGGGGACTTTTGAATCGACAGCCTGGAACACCAGATCCAGTGTTGGATTGAGAAGGGCCTGTAGGCAGCCCGCTTGCCATCAGCGGGGACAGGACCTGTGCCAAAGGGCAGAGTTCACACTTGGTGTTTTTCTGGAAGGATACACGGTGCTGGTGAGTACACAGGCCTTCCAGCTATTTTAAGGACCGTCTCCCTTGATGACATACGGGAACCGGTATAGAACAATCAGAGGATGAGGCGTTGTTCTGAGTCCCTCTTTAAAAACAAAAAAGGTTTTCCCGTCGGGTGGAAAATAGCAGACAACTCTTGTAGGAATGGTTGGGTCAGAGTGACATTTGTAGATTTAGTCTGACTTTTCGGGAACATTAAGAAGAATCCACTAAGGACCGCTCTGTCTGTTAGCACCACACCCTGATTTTGCTTTCCTTCTGGTTGTTGGAGGTGTTTGTGGTTCCCTTATCTGCTTGTGCAGCTTTAGTTCCCGTGTTGTATGAGTAATGCCATTTCTTGACACATGTGCAGAAATTTACTTATTTTTATTTTTTTTCTTTATTTGAGAGAGAGAGAAGGAGCATGAGCAGGGGGAGCAGCAAAGGGAGAGGGAGAAGCAGGCTCCTCCCTGAGTAGGGAGTCCCATGCCAGGCTCGATCCTGGGACCCTGGGATCATGACCAGAGCCAAAGGCAGACGCTTCACCGACCGAGCCCCCCAGGCGTCCCGTGTGCAGAAATTTATGATGAGGCGGCACTCCTGAGTACAGCCCTCACAGCCATTCAGAAGCATCGTTCCTGTCAGGCCGGAGTGTGAGTTGGAGTCTGATTCGGAAATCATAAGCCAGGTCACCAGTCTTTACCGCCTGGGCCCAGAGACGCGCCCACGCACGAGGAGCAGCGCCTCACAAGGGCCTGGCCGTGGGCCTCGGGTGCGGTTGGCTGCAGGAGCACACCTGGGTGCGTTTTCAGGGCCCTGCCCCGTGTCTAACCGTTAGCAGCGAGAGTCACGGTGTCTTGCCCGCAGCACCACACACACGACAGGAGAAGACCCCTGCCCCCTGCAGCCGCCCGCTTCGTCGCCGAGGCAGTAGGAGCCCTGCCCGTGGCTGCTCCGGGCAGCCCCAGCGGCCGCTGGACCTGAGAGAGGGAACTGTCCTTTCAGAAGCCCCCCCACCCCCGGGCCAACCGGCGCCGATCTTGTTACGCAGTGACAGGTTTGAAGTGCATCGTTTGCACAGGAGAAAGCGAGTAGCTATGGAGAGCCCAAATGGTGGCCCTGCCCGGGTTTTCCGGGGGAGCCACCTGGCCGCCACGGGCAGCACGGAGCCAGCAGCAGGCGGAGAAGAGAGCTGACGGAGAGCAGGGTGCTTCTCTGTGCGAGTGGGGTGCCCCAGCTCTTTCCGTGTGCTCTGCCCACCAGGGCGAGAGTGGCCCGTTCAGCCGGTTCATGGGGGTCAGGGCTTGGGGCAAGCTGTGGTCTCGCATGCTGCGGACCCCCTTGGACGGGGGTGTTGCTGTGTCCCTGCCCCAGGCGCACGGACGGCGTATCCCTCTGTGCGTGCTCTCCGGTTCCTACACTTGCATTGCCCTGCGGGAGAGAGTCCACGGTCTTCTCGGCAGCAGGATGAAACGCGAGCTTTTTACCTTTTTGCCTGATAGTGAGCAAGGCCGTGATTTACATATTAGGAGTCTTCAACTTCGCGGCTCCCTTCCTCATGACCAGGTAGGGAAAAGCGCAGCTCCCTGGGAGGCCTGTGGGGAGAGACTTTGCCGAGTAGCTCCCTTGCCCCAAATACCTTCTTCCCTCTGTGCCTCTGGGGCTTTGCCTCCAGTACTGCTGGACCCCGTCAGTGCGTAGACACACGGGCTGATATCCACGTGGGCACCGTCGGGAGTGACACCACGAGGGGACAGCCCTCGGCCACTACTAGCCACGCTGCGTGAATCCACGTTTCAGACAGACCACTGAGCTCCCTGCCTTGCCCAGCCTTGGCGGCCCTTCCTGGGATGGGAGGTGGCTGTGCGCGAGGCCCCAGCTGGGCCCCTGCGCCCCGGATGAGTACCGAGTCCTGGTGGAGACTGTGTGCGGGCTTGGGCAGCGGGGGCGCTGAACGTGCTTCCTGCCCCCGCTCTGCTCACCCCTGAGCGGTGTCCCACCCGGGCTTCAGCTGTGGGTCCCGCACCACGAGCTCTGCTGCTTTGTGCAGTCCCGGGCTTCTCTGTGCTTGTGTTCTCCTCGCTGGCGTGGATGAAACCTGCCAGGTCAGATACAGTGGTGCCTGGCCCACGCAGAGGCTGGTACCAGGCGGGCTGGTCACTGTCAGCGCTTGGCCCCTTGGCAGTTCTGGATTCGTGGTGATGAGTTCAGTGTGGTGCTTTCCTTGCAAACCCTCACTGGGACCCGACCCGAAGGATCCGAGGTTTCAGCTGGGAAGCTGAGGTGGGTGACTTGGAAAAGTGGGGTGGGGTAGGGACAGGGAGGAGGAAGCAGGAAGGCGCCGTCAGCTATGCAAGGTCAGGGAGGCGGGGAGGGCATCCAGGGTCTCCGTCGCTGGTTGAGGTCTGGGGGGCCTGGTGCCAAAGGGAGGTGCAGCTCCTCCTTCAGGCCTTCATCCAGCCTCTTGCCCGGGTCTCCCCTCACAGGCCCGTGGCTTTGTTTAATAGAACTGGTGGCAAGGGGAGCCGCAGGGCAGGTTTGGGGGCCTTCGTGGGACCCCGACACCAAGCACGATCTCATTTCCACGGCCGCGTGCTGTTTGCAGACCCTTGAGTCTGTGCCATACTCGCTTCATGAGCTGGGGATTGTGTGATTTGGGGTTTGTGCATTTAGGGTTCTGGAGGTTCTCAGAACAGTGTGGATTGTTGCTTTGTCAAGTGTGGTCTAAACACAGAATGAGGGCCTCACTGGTGAGTGTGGGCGCTGCCTGCGTGGAGCGGCAAGGGACGCTGCCCTCAGTCTGTCTATCTCTCTGTGGCCTTGTGACTTCTGGCCTGTGATCTCCAGCACATGTTTCTTGTTGCAGAGTATGGCGTTTGCGAGAACCTGCGGAAGCTGGACATCACGGGCGTGTCTTGTAGAGACATCTATGCCAAGCGTAAGTGAACCTGTTGCCCGCCACAGCCCCCTTCGTTCCAGAGGCAGACGCAGAGTGAGCACCCACGACAGGAGTGCGGAGAATGTGACCCACAGCCCACAGTTCCCTCCCGGACGACGGCGCTGGGAGCAGCAGCCCTCCTACGAGGGGCTCTTTTCTCCACCTCCGGGGTGTCTCGTCCTTATTTTCAGCCTGTCACATACAGTGGTGTCTTCTGTTCGGTGTGGAGAAGCGTTAGGTGTGAGAAACTGGCTGCATTGGGGACAAGCCCGGGGAGCTCCAGAGGTTCCTTTCCCTGGATCCTGGGCCCCAAGCCCGAGGGGCACGTGGACAGCAGCTTCACTGGGAAGTGTGGCCGCTTCCTCAGCTGCCTGCCTGCAGCCCCACCTCAGGCTCCGCCTTCTGGGGCTTCATCTACCCAGCAACCTCCCATCCCCACGTTGAGCCCTCCAGTCCCCATTTCCTGTTCTCTGCTCCTTTGCTTTCCAGAGTCACCAGGGACACGCCCCGAGTGCTCCGACTCCCCCCAGCCCCACATGTCTTTCCTCAGTGCCCTTTAGTGTGAGGCTGTGAAGATCTCTGTTCACACAGACACCACCCAGGAGCTGTGGCCCGGCACCGACCTGCAGGGAGCAGCCAGTGGGTTCACCCCGGGCGGTCTCATGCGGCATTAGCTCCCTGGGGCTGGGGATCAAAGGGCAGAATAAGAGATGATGGGGACCAGTTCTCTTTGGCTAAAGCTGCCTGTTCACTGCCCCTAAAAGGACCTTCAGGGGACGCCTGGGTGACTCAGTCAGTCGGCTCAAGTCATGCTCGTGGGGTCCTGGGATCGAGCCCGGCATTGGGCTCCCTGCTCAGTGGGGAGTCTGCTTCTCCCTCCGTTCATGCTTGCTCTCTCTAAATAAAACCTTTAAAGAAATAAAAAGGACCTTCAAGTTTCATTTTAAAACAGTCTTGGTAGATTTGGGTTTTCACATCTTTGGAAATGAATCTGTTGAAAGCAGAGCAGGTGCTGCCCCTTCCCAGATGCCTCACCGGGGGGAGCGGCCGCCGTTTGACTAGCACTGACACGGAAGTGGTCTCCGAGAGCCGCCGCAGGGCTGGCAGCACCCCCAGGGTCTGGGGCGCGCCAGCCGCTGCCTCTCACTGTGTCCCTGTTCTTAGTGGGTCTGTTACTCAGGCTCTCCCTCTGAGATGTCCCTCCTTCCTGTGGCCGTGGGGGAGCACGGGGTTTCCACGTAGGGCTGGCTCTGGGGGGGATGCGGGCTGTGCTCCCTTGTCGGATGTGGCTGGTTTTGCCCCGTCCGAGGCTTCCCTCCGCACCATGATCCATGGCAGCTTGGGGCTGTGCGGTGGTTGGTGTTCTGAGGGGACTTGCCCACATGGGGAACACTCCTGCCAGCGGGCTGGAGGACCTTCATGGACCTTCGTCAGGGGAGCTGGCGTGCCTACAACTTGAAGAGCTCGTGGGGGCTCAGCCATGCCGTCTGACCCACCACCTGCCTCTGGGAGCCCTCTGCCCTGCCACACCCAGCACCCCGCTTTTCCCTGCCTTCCTGAGGCCTGGGCTTCATCCTTGCCCCAGCCGCGACGCCCAGCTCGCAGTTGCCTCCTGAGCCCTGTCCTTGGGCTTGGCCCCCAGTACAAGGCTGGCAGCTCAGGACCTGCTAGCTCCTCCTTCCCTGTGCTCGCTCAGACTTGCTTCCTTCTCTTGCCTCCGTTCCACTTTCCACCAACCCAGGAAGACATGTCTCTGGGGACACGGGTCTAGGGGGCCCTAGTGGTCATGTGTCCTGATAGCCTGAGCCCTTCCTGTCTCTTCATCTCCGCAGCCAGGCCGGTGCTGCTCTGCATCCTGCGAGGTCCAGAGGCAGAAAGCCAGTTCTGCGCCTGCCTCCTGCCCTCCATTCCATGGGCGCCCACATGGCCTTGGCTCCAGCCTTGGTTCCTCCTCAGCTGCCCAGAACTCAGCTCTTAAATCTAGCCAGAGCGTGGAGTTGGAGGGACTTGAAGTGGCTGTCAGCCTTGGTGTTGGAGCAGGACCCGGTTCCGCCCACAACAGTCTCTGTATGCGCACATGAAACTGCTGTCCTGGCTTTCCTGGATGGTCAGCTGGATTCCAGGGTTTTATGGCTAGCCTGCCCGAGTTCGTTAGGTTTGGGATATCGGATTGGGTTGGATGTTGGACGATACCACCTGAAAGGCACTTGAAGGCAGAGTTCTGCAGGAGCTTAGGGGTTACCATCCCAAACAGCACCTGGAGGAAGATGGGTGCGGACGCCTGCCCGGTGCTGGCGCAGGTGGGAATAAGGCCCCGGGAGCTCAGCTCTGTAATGCTGTCTTGTGGAGCACAGGTGGGCAGTAGCCATGAGCAGCAGGTGGTATGGCAGGGCGTAAGCTGGGGGTGGGAGAGGGACGGGGCCAGGGTGAGGGGAGCAAGCTTGCCTGCACATCTGGATGGCTGGGGACGCGGACAGGTGCAGGACGACATCTGGAGATTTCTTTTCATTGCTGAATCTTGACCCTTTAAAAATGGTTTCAAGATCCAGGGAATGATGACCTTTTTCAGTGTCTGGGTGTGTTGAATCTGCCCTGGTCAGAGCCAGCTTCAGTTTTCATGCTCATGATGTGAGAACTGTGTTTTTGTGAGTGTGCTCTGAACGCCTTATCAAGGAGAAAATTGCTTAGCCTCTGGAATGGGTGGTGGAAGAAAATCAAGGTTGGTTCCTGGCATAGACAGGTTCAGGAGGGAGGAGGCCTGAGTTAGGAGGCCGCAAACATCACCCTTAGAAATAGAACAAACGCAGAGAAGTCAAGGGGAATGCCAGGTGTGCACCAGGCGAGGGAGAGATCAGAGTCAGATACAGGGGTTCCCTAAATGGCCTCCCAAACATCCCCTAGCCACAGCCTTGGTTTCCCACCTCCGTGTGCTCCCTTGATCTGTGGCGGCTGAGAGAGGAGGGTCCCGGGTTTGCCCACCTTCGTGAGTTTCTGGTGTGGCCCCACTGGTTAAAGGAAGACAGGTCGCCCCGGCAAACACTTGCACCCTGAGGCTCTGGGGGCTGAGTGCAATGGGAGAGCTCCTTCGTCCGTGAGGGAGGGTGTCGAGTCATGGAAACAGACCGTCCTGGAAGCAGAGCCATCTTTACCCTTTCCCTGCTGTGTCTGTTCAGGTATAAACCCTCGAGTGAAGTCGGGACGTTTCATGAAAATTCTTCCCGATTACGAGCACATGGAATACAGAGATGTTTACACCTGCCGTACGTACCTGCTGCTGGCTTCGGCTTTTGTGGGCGAGCACGGCCGAGAAGCTGCATGGAGAGGGACCTCTAACTCCGGGCACGAGGACTGCTTGGGTGTTTAAAAGCGAGCTGCCCTCCTTGGCTTCTGCTGTTTTCCTACCTTTGCTGTTTTCTGTGGCTTGGCCACAGCTGAGGCCACACCTGAGCCGTGGCCCTGGGTCGGCTGCACACGTGGGCCGGGATTCCTCGGCAGCTTTGGGGTTCTTGGGTAGTACCAGCAAGACCACTCCGTGGGTGCACATTTTAGCATTTATTGTTTATGGGGCTGAGAGGACAGGGTAGAAGCCTTAAAACACTTGTGCTCCAAAATTAAGTGTATGGGGTTTGCTTCTGGATTTTGTTAGTCACACTGTAACAGCATATGTGAATTAAAAAAGACACTGAGCAGAAGTGAGCAGAAGCACTTGATTATTTAGAACCTGATTCCCCTCTCCACGGGTATTACTTGAGTCTGGAACTTCCCCTGAGCCGTACCGCACACATGTCCACGCTCTTAGGTTGAGCTGAGGTGGAAAGTGAGTATTTGTTGTCACGAAGACATCGCACATACCTGCTTGTGCTAAAAGGGCTTGTTATGTTCCCGGAAGCACACCGCCCATTCCCTCTTTCCTCCCACCCCTCTGAACCCTCCACGTGTGTCGCCTGCCTGGAGCAGACCCACTTCCCAGTCTCGTAGACACACAATTTCTATCAAAACCCGTGGGAGCAGAGGAAACTGAGTTGCGCACGGGATGGCTCCCGTCCCCGTCCGACAGTGGACACGCAGCCCAGGTGTGTTTGCTGGTCCTGTGGAGACCATCCCGGTGCCAGGGCCCTGATTAGCCTGCTTCGGGGGGTGCAAGGATGGGACGCAGCTCCTGACCACGCCCGCCTTGCTCGCGTCATAGGCCCAGAGCTGAACTGGGGTGGAGACAGACGGGTGACGAGGGGCCTCGTCCGGGCGGCTCGGGGCTGGGGCCGGGAGGCATGAGTCGGGTTCTTGCTGAGTGCTCCGGGAGGTCGCCTCCAGCACGTTCCGCCCTGCATTGACCCACCCTCCCCGTGAGCAGCCAGTGAGCTCCGGAGCCTCATCCAGCCCAGCCTTCCAGAACTGTCCGGACTGCTGCCTGGCGTGGGAGGACCTCGGGGCGCCCTTGTCTCCCGTACCCACTTGCCCTGTTCCTGAAGCTCTTGAGACCCCGTGTCCCCTGGTCCCCTGGTCTCTGCTGACCAGAGAGGCTCGGCAGCCTCAAGCGGAAGACGCCGTCTGGGGAGAGGCAGGCCGGCCCGCCCAGAGCGAACCTCTGAGGAGCTCTGTGGCCCCACGGGAGCTTCGGCTGCTCACTTTTGCCTCCTTTGTCAGGCCGCATGTCGTCGGCTGACAGTCTGGCTCGTCCGTGTCCTTGAGGGGCGCGGGCAGCATCTCGGGGGGGCGGCGGCGTGCTCACGGCGTAGCTAACACGTGTCCTGGTGCGTGGACTGAGGTCTGTGACCACAGGGCTCTGGGTTTCGAGGTTCCCGTCTAGAGCTCTGGCGCCGCCCCAGGTAGCCCCAGGGGGTTTGGTGGAACGTCGCGCACCCCGCGGTGGGGGGCTGGAGAGGCCACGCTTAATGCTTGGGCGCAGGTGACAGGGCGTGAGGCTGCACGGGGAGAGTCTGACCGGAAGGCTCCTCCGGAGTCCAGCCGGCCGGGGGTGGGGGGGCCGGGAACGCCCCAGGGGTGTGAGGAGGGGGCAGAGCCCTGGGAAGCCTGGAAACAGGAAGGTGCCCCTGGAGAGGGCAGGGGCCCCGGCAGGAAGTGCAGCTGGGAGACGGGAGCCCACCTGCCCGTCACCTGGCCGAATCCTGTCATCTTCCTGCTCCCGCTCTGGAAGTCGATTCTGGCCCTGCAGCCTGACGCGGCTCCTGTATTAGTTCCGCAGGCTTCTTGTGGCGGAACCTTCGGGGTTTTCTGCCGACGGTGTCATGTTGGCTGCAGACAGTGAAGGATTCACTTCTTTCTTTCCAGTCTGGGTGCCTGTTACTGCTTTTTCTGACCGGTTGCTCAGGCCAGGACCCCCAGCACTGTGTAGGATACAAGGGGTGAGAGGGGGCATCCCTGCCTTGTTCCGACCTCAGAGGGCAAGCTCTCGGCTTTTCCCCGCTGAGTGTGACGTTGGCTGGGGGTTTCTCACCTGTGGCCTTGTTCCGTGGAGGCACAGCCCTTCTCGACCTATTTTCTGGAGCGTTTCTGTCCTAAGTAGATACTGGATTTTTTCAGATGCTCTGCCTGCATCCGTCGGGGACGTACGATTTTTGTCCTTGATTTTGTTAAGGTGCTGTCACCGCTTGGATTTCTGGATGTTGAACCATTTTTTAATCCCAGGATAAACCCCATCTGATGATGGTCAGTGACCCTTGTAATGGGCTGTTGAGTGGGATCTGCTTGTGTTTTGTTGAGGATTTTTGTACCCACGTTTATCAGGAGATTGGCCAGCAGGTCTCTGTCCTCGTGGCCTCCTAGTTTTGGTACCAGGGTCGTTCTGGCCTGATGAGCTTGGACACGTCTCCTGCTCTGATTTTGTTTTCGTTCACCAGAAGCTACTAGCAAGTGGCAGGAGATACAGAGGTTGTCCTTGTGCCGGTCTCGTGGACCAGATGCCGTGCGGGAACACCCGTCACCCCGAAGCCCGGCTCCTCAGCCTCAGACGTGGTGGTTCGGGCGCGCGTGAGGGCCGTGCCGGTGGTGGCCGGCTGGCCGCGTGCGGGCCGCAGGGGAAGAGCGCCAGCTCCCCGCCCACGCCGCGCCGAGGACAGCGGGATCTTTTGGGTTTGGTGTTGTCTCCTGTGCCAGGAGTTTCCCGCTTGCCTCCTCCGGTGGCCTTCCCGCTGGCAGATGGGAACTCACTGGCACTGACTGGGGCGGGCTGTCTTCCCACCAGCGCTTGAGCGGGGAGGTCCCTTAGCCAGCTCAGATGGCTCCCCCATTTTGGGGAACGGGGGAGGGGGTCTTAGAGCTGGGAAGGTTTTTCTGAATACGGCCACACCGACCTCGGGGACCGGTGGTTGGAACAGCCTGCCAGCTGCCTTGTTTGGAAGAAACACGAATTATTCTGAAAGGCCTGCGTCCTGCCTTGTGGGGTGGAGCAGAGGCGTTTCCGCTGTTGTCACGGGTAACGGGATCCTCCCGTGTTCAGGCTGTCTCTGCCCGTGAACTGAAGTTCTGGAGTGTCCTAAAGCCCGTGACAGTAAAGCACCTGAAGGGCCTAACACAGTCGCCTCCACGTCTCGGGTCTGCTGCCCAGTCTCTGTGATCTGACCCCTGGTCAGCGGCTGTTTGGAAACCTTGCAGGGAGGGCTCTGTGGGCTGGGGGTCTTCCTCTGGGTCTGGGGGGCGCCTTGCGCCAGGACATCTCACCCCCCCCCCCGCCCCCGCAGCCTCGTGCAGGGCCAGGCAGAGGGTCCAGTGGGAGCATGAGGGAAAGTGCATGGGCACGTGCACTCTCCTCGTCTCATTCAGGGGCTGGCTTTCCCAGCAGGGCCCCGGGCGTTAGGCGGTAACTCGACGCGGCCCCCCGCCGGCGTGGACACCCAGTGTTTGTGTGACTCAGGTGGGCACTGTCAGTTGGGAGGCGGCCTGGGCTCTTGCTGGACCCTGTTCTGGGTGGTTGTCGTTTGTAAAGCGTCTGCCCTAAAGCACAGACCGTACACCTGCGTGAGGAAACCGCCTGTCCGCCTAGGGGTCAGCTCAGGTTACCTGCTTGCAGCCCAGCGGGCGATGCTGGGCTGCCGCTCTCCCTCGGACTGTCTTGGGGGTGGCCCCAGGCTGAGCGCGTCGGTGTCATTGCCTCAGACCCCAGGAGGGCCACGGTGATTTTTCCAGCACGTGTAGAGCTCCTAGGTCCAGAGAGGGCTGCCACTGCAGGCAGACATGTGGGGGGCGGCGCGCTTACTTCAACGAGCTGTAGCTTCTAAAGCGAAACAGGGAACTCTTAGAATCGCCAAGAGTCTCGCATGTTCTTTGAGCCGTCCAGGGGCTCCGAGATCGTAGACTGGTTTCGAAAGAACCAGACTGTTGCTGGCAGTCAAACTGAGGGTGGGGGGAGGGGGAGACAGGAGGGGATAGTCACGCTGAGTGGGCCCATGTATGGTAGTCACCAGCATTTTATCATGGAAGATGTAAAAATCCGCAAGAAAGGAGCGTGGCCGGGATTACGGGGCCAACACCCAGTTAGCACCGCCAGATCCGCAGCCCGCAGCAACGCGTCCCGCCACACAGCTGCCTGTCCACCATCTCTCCGTCACTCCGACTTATTTTTCGATACATTTTTTTTAAAGTAAGGGCCAGATACGATCCCATTTTACCACGAAACCCTGGAGTGTGCGTGTCACCGTGGAGTTTGATATCTGCTGAGCTCCTGCTTGTTTATTAGACACAGAACCTGTCAGGGCATGACTGTAGATAACCGGACGGAATTTCCTGTGCCTCCTGGAAACCGACTCAGAAGATGGCACACAGGATGGATGGCAGGTGTCTGGGAGACAGTACACACTCGTTTAGAAGCTTGTGTTCCTAGGCTGACACCTCGGGTCTCAGTGGTGGCTGGCCCCCCGTCTGCATACTTCAGAGGCCTGGGCTGTTCCTGGCCTCACTTTCCTAGTCCTTCTACCCCAGACCAAGGTGGAGGAGACCTGATGGCCGCCATCCCGTCTCCATCTCTGTGTCCCACTTGGCCCTGCTGGCCGGGGCCCCCTTCCCGGGAACGGAGTCATTGCGTAGCTTCAGCGCTCTAGCACATCCCTGCTCCCCCTGTGTGTTTGCCAGGGTTCACCCGACACACAGAACCAGTTTTCTTGGATGAATCTATAATAAGGAATCGGGTCCTGCGGTTAATACAGGCTGAGGAGTCCCAAGACCTGCCGTCATTAAGCTGAAGACCCAAAAGAGCCAGGGGCATAGTTGGGGTCTGAAGGCTGGCAGGCTGGACGGCTTGGAAGAACCCACGTTTCCATTTCAGGTCCTAAGTTAGAAAAGACCGATGTCCCAGCTCACATAGGCAGGCAGTCCCTGCTTGTGGAAGAGCCTTTTCTTTCCAGGCTGTCAACTGATTGGATGAGGCCCACCACACAGGGCGGGTAATCAGCTTTACTCAGTGCACTGATTTAAATGCTAATCTTACCTGGAAACACCCTCACAGGTACACCCAGATGTGTGACTGGATGTGTCATCATGGGTCATGGTGACACCTGTTGCCAGGACAGGGCTGTCGGGCTTGTGTGCCCAGCAGAGCGAGCCGTTCGCTCTAGTGATAATTTTTAGTCTGATGCTTTAGAGACACACCTCATGTGCAGATGCCAGGGTCCCAGCATTAGAAAAATCTCGTCCTGCCCATGCTGAGGAAAGCGGTGTCCCAGTCTCTGACTCCCTCACTGGTGGGAGGCTCACCACTTCACAAGGGTGCTCACTCTGTGTCTTTCAGGGCAGCGCCGTTGGTGCTGGTCACTTAGAGCCTGGGTTTCAGAGTGGCCCTGTTGCCTGTTTTATTATGGTCTTGAAAGACATTTTCCTTCTTAAGATTCTTGAGAAATTTTTTGAACGATCTGCTGAAATCCACATTTATGTCCAAAGCTCCGTCCCCAGCTGTCACGAGTAGCCTGTCCGCGGTGCCCGGCATGTCACTATGGAGTGCAGCCCGGCCGGCCCCAGCGTGAAGACCTGCTCTCTCTCTCCCTGTAGTGCTCCATCGCTACCGACACATTCTGGGATTGTGGCAGCCGGACATCGGGCCCTATGGAGGACTGCTGAACGTGGTGGTAAGTCCGAGAGCGAGAGCGTGCTGCATGGGCCTTCGCACGCCTTTCCCAGAGGGGCAAGCCCGCCGTTGCCTGCGGGATGGCGGGATGATCGGCAGGGGCCCGAGGCTGTTCTCTGATTGGTTCTTGGCCTTCTCGCTGCGTCCCTGGACTTTGTGGAGCTGCGAGGGTGTTTTCCCTCCTGCACCCTGGTCCCTGCCTCCTGGACACCTGGGGCCCTTGCGCTCACGCCCGTGGGGCTCTCTGGGTTTGGGTTGTGCACTAGTTTGTTGTAAATGAGGAGCCCCAGGAGCCTCGGACACTTACCCTCGGGCCCTCGGGGCCACATGGAGTCGTCGCTGAGCCCCGGGGCGCACCCCAGCTGTGACTCACCGAGCGCCCCTTCTGTCATTCCACTAACACGTGGGAGCGCTTGTCCTGGGAGGAAGACATACAGTCCAGTGCCTGGGGAGGCCGGGCTGTTGGGTCAGAGTGAGTCACTCAGCAGCCCCGGTGGCCTCACGACCAGGCTGGGCCTCAGAGCGACTTCTGAAAGTGGGGCTGTGAGGCCCCGGTTTGAAATCTTCTCTCACCCACCGTAGTAGTACCGGGGTCAGGGCAGTGTCCTTGATGCGCTGGGGCACCAACGGTGGGCAACTTTTTGGGGAAATGTGATTTCCACCATCTGAGAGCATCTTCCGCAGATGCCTTACCACTCACTGTCTTAGCTTCCAGCGGCCGCCGTACCAATGACCACACACTGGGTGGCATAAAATGACAGAAATGTGTTCTGTTGCTCTTCTGGAAGCTGACGTCCTCAGTCAGTGTGTCTGATGTTTTCATTGTGCCCAGCATCCTCTGTGTGCCTGATGTCCTCTGTCAGTGTGCCCCACATCCCCTGTCCTTGTGCCCCGCGTCCCCCCATCAGTACTCCCGATGTTCACTGTCCACGCGCACGATGTCCTCAGTCCGTGTGCCCGACGTCCTCCATCCGTATTCCTGGGCTGAGACCAAGGTGTTTCCGGGTCACCATGCTCTGTCCGAAGACTCCAGAAAAGGATCCTTCCAGCTATAGGGCCTCAGCGGCCCTTGGCTGTGGCCGTACCCTGTACCTGTCTCCATCCTCACATGGCCTCTCCCCTTCCATGTGTCTCAGGCCTCTGTCTGCCTCCCTCTCACAGGGGTCCTAGTGATGGCATTCAGGGCCCGCCTGGATGAGCCAGAAACCTCTGAAGGTCCTCAACGTCTCTTAATCCTTCTCTTAATCCTTTCTCTGTGGTGTAAGGTGATGACTTTCACAGATTCCGGGGATTAGGATGGGGACTTTCTTGGGAGCCGTTACTTAGTGATCAAGATTACAGGGAGGAAGTGGGGCCTTACTGGGGAGAGATGTGGCCAACAGTACCCATCCTGGAGATCCACGTTAACTAGCCAGCAGTAGGACTCTGTTTCGGGCTCTTCCTGCTTTCACGTGAAGCGCAAGCCCCACTTCCCTCAATTGCCTGCGAAACACACACAGCCCGAGTCTGATCATGGGGACCTCTTCACACAGATAGACCCCGAGGGCCAGGCCCCAGAGGCTCTACCCTCTGCCTTCCAAATATCAGGCTCACCGAAGGCCAGGAGGGCTGATGAGCTAAGAGCCGTGGTCCTGGTAACCATCCCCAGTGTGGGGAACAAGAGGGCCGGGGCCTGCAGAAGAGGACCAGCGGGGACAGCCTTCCCAGTGGGAGTGGAGGCTGCCTTGGGGGCAGGCGCTCCGTCCTGCCGGCAGCCTGACTGACATCCCGTGAGGGCCCCCTGCCCGGCTGCTGCTCGGAGCTCAATGTTTCTGGTTTCAGCCGCCGTGTCTTCCGGACTCTGGCTGTCTGCTGCTTCCCCGGCCCCTGCGCACCTGCCCTTCTCCCTGCAGTGGTCGACGTTGTTGTTAACGAGTTATGAGCTGGATGACCCCATCCCTCAGGTGGGGTTGGTCTGGTCAGGCAGACAGGGTGTTCAGGAGGACACCGGGTCTCTTAAGGATGTGCTGTAGCTCTGTGTCCAAGGTCCCAGTGCTGGGGTCCCCCTGCCCTGGGAGTTCCCTGAGGACTTGTCCCCAGCTTCTCGGAGTGGGGCGGTCCAGCACGCTGCCCAGCTGGCACTGGGCTCGGTGAGTGGTTGGAACCCGGGTCCCTCGGCAGACCCTTGGGCTCTGTCTCCGCACAGCTCCTTCTTTTCTGGGACTTTGACCCCCACACTCCAGCCCCGCCGGGCCCCCGAGCTCTGGTCTCTGGTTGCTCAGGTTGGAGCACTGCCCGGTCCTGCCTGGCCTCTGAGCCCTGGGGTCTGGAAGGTGCCTCTGGCAGGAATCCAGGGGAAGCGGGGATCCCCTCTTTCATTCTCTTCTCTGGGGTCACAGCCCTGCGTGGCCTGTCGTCCGGGGTCGCCTTGGGGTTCACGGAAATCCTCAGGATGTAAGTCTGGCTTATTTTTTCTTTTGTGGTGACCTTTGTTTTCCTTATCGTGTCTTCCTGAGTGTATCAAAGTCCCTGTAAAGTCTGTGGTCTCCGGTTCCGTCCGCAGTTCGCGCTCGCCCTCTGGGTGTTCAGGCGTGGCCGTGGGGCTGCTGGCGTGCTCGCACGCGCGGCTGTGGACGCTGCTGCCCCTGCGGGGTGCCCGGCCTCTGGCCTGGGGTCCCAGCCGGCAGAGCGCTTGGCCCCGACCAGGTGTGGTGAGGGCCCATCTCGTTCCTGGTGGCCCCTCCACAGTGTGTCCCCGGAGGGCTGGGCCCCTGCCGTGCTCCAGGGCCTGCGTTTCTGTTCCCAGGGAAGGGTCCTGTCGCTCGGTCCTGGCGGGTCGGCCCCTTGGCAGCCGCTCTCTGCTTCCTTCCGCACCTCCCACCCCTCGCAGGTTGGGATCCAGAGCTGTGGACACTGTGGGGCCCTCTTCCTTGGGATCCTGCCCGAGAGCCTTGGCCTCTGCGGTGGCCTGGGGGTTCAGCACCCTGCAGTCGGGGACCTGGGGCAGAGGGGTGGGAGGCCCTGCCCCCTTGGGCTCGCCTCAAGCCTGTCCCTTGTTTTCAGGCTCTCCGTTCTCGTCGCGGGGCCGCTGAGCGTGGCCCCTGGTGTCTTCAGGAGCGTTTAGGCTGCGGCGTGGGCGGCCCTCACAGCCGGTGGCAGCAAGTGGGGCATCAGGTGCAAGGCCCTGGGTTCCAGGCTGGAGAAGGTCCTGCCGTCTCATGCATAGATTCTGCCCAGTCGCTTGCCAGCCGTGTTTTGAAAAGTAGATGCTCCTTGTTAGTGCCTTACGGGCGCCTGGACCGTAGGATGTGGCACTTTGCCCTGTCTCTCTGGTGCGGCCATCCTCACTCCGCCGGCCTGCCGGGTGCTGTCTGCACAGAAGCTTCGGGACGGGGTGTCCAGGAGCCTGGCCCCATGTTGTTGCAGCTGAAGCCCCGCTGGGAGTGAAGCCTGGTGCCCATGGGGAGCGCTGGTGTTCTGGTCTTGCTTTCCCTCTGGGCGCTCGGCCCTCCACAGGCCGAAGGCCCTAGTCCGTGGGACCGGCCACGAGTGTGTCTTGCAAATGGCACGCCGGGGCCTCGGTGTGGGCCTCTCCCAGCTTGCCTTGCGTGGGCGCACGGGGACTCTGGGAGCTCGGTCACCCTGTCTGGTGCTCACCGGGTGGGGTTTTGGACGGGGATAAATACTGGTTCGTGTTCCTTAGGATTTGTCAGAAACCTCCGTGGCGAAACACGATTTCTGTCTCTGTCTGACATTGCTGGGGAGAGCCTTGAGAACGCTCCCCGCGGGGCAGGCCAGACTGCTCCCCGCGTGGGCAGGCTGCCTTCCATGCTTTAGGCGGGGAGGGTGATCATTGCTTTTCTTACTCGCGGTGACTAATGAAGTTAAAAGAAAATACTCCAGCTTCTGAAAGCAGGGGATAATCAGGGGAAATGGAGTCATGCCAGGTCGCACTTGACAGATCGGACCGGATCGCCGCAGAAGTGGGTGAGACAGAGCCAGCCGCCGGACACCCAGGTCCCTGACTGCAGGGCTGGCCCTCCGGGCTCAGGGAACGTGCCGCGAGCTGTGCCTGGGGACCACTCCCCACTCTGACCCTACATCCACCACGGCCACCCTGTTGGGTGCCTTGGAAGACTGACGGCAGCGTGGACGCCGTCTGTTGTGGGGCACGGCAAAGCCCGTGGGACCTGCCTCCTCCGTTGCCTCTGATTTTCAGGACTCTTAGAGCGGATCCCAGGCCCACAGCATTTCATCTGTTCGTACTTCTCTGCGGATCTTTAAGGGGCGTGGGTGTTTCCTTGTCCCTGCCCCGCCCTGCAGATGTGGCGGGGACACTGTGACACGGCCTGAGGCCTGGTCTACATCGCCTTCCGAGGGCCGCAGATCGGCCTGTGCACAGTGGCTTGCTTGGAGGCGTGCAGTATCCGTGTGTGTCTCGCGGGGCTCTGCGGCCCGAGGCAGACCCTGATACCCTGTGTTTGGCTGGTTCAGTGCAGCCTGGGCGCCTCCTGCTGCGGTCCAGCGCCGACCAGCCTGTTCCCCGGACTTCAGACCTGGCCCTGCTCTCCACGAGGCTTGCTTTTAGGTGTAGGTTGAACTACTTTTTTTTTTTTTTACCTTATTTTTAAAACAAAACTTGCTTATTTTTTCTTTCGGAATTTTATTTTTTGCTGAGGCGTGGCTGACCCACGGTATTACGTGAGTTTCAGCTGGGTGACACGGCCGGTGACGCTGTGCTCACAAGCGCCACTGACTTACCCTGTGACCCGCTCATGGCGCAGCCCGCCCCCCTGCTCCCGGTGACCGTCACTTTGTTCTCTGTATCTGTCCGTCTCTTTCTGCTGCTTTTGCCCGTCTTGTTTCTTAAACTCCGCATGTGGCTGAAACCGGTTTGTCTTTGGGTGACGCACTCCACTTAGCACACGACCCTCTAGGTCCATCCGTGTCATCGCAAATGGCAAGATTTCGTCCTTTCCGACGGCCGAGCGGCGCGTCACGGCACATGCACCACGTCTTTGTCCGTCCCCCGTCGGCGGCACTGGGGCTGCTCCCGCATCTCGGCCGCTGCAGATAAGGCTGCGGGCACGTGTCCCTTTCCTTCCAGCTTTCCCGAGGAGTAGCGGGCAGGTGGGATCGTAAGGTGTGTGACGAGCCCCTTGCCGCGGCTGGTATCTGTCCCCGCTGGGCAAGGATTCCGGCGGGGTTAGCGCGTCCGCCCCTTCACGCTGCCGTTCTCTCTGGGTGAGAGCGTGAAAGTCCCGCTCTCCCAGGAGGTCTTGGTGTCGGCGCAGTGCTGTTGCCCCTTCTCCAGGCAATAACCACTTCTACTTACCGGGCGCTGGTAGGTGGGCCGTGCTGGTTGTGGTGGCTACGTGGGCTCCTGGCCCCGAGGGTCTCCGTGGGGCTGCCGTGTGGAGGCCAGGGTGGTCCTTGGGGACCCGGTCCCGTCCTGGCCCCTCCTCCCGAGCCCCGTGTGGACTCGTGCCCGTTCTCCTCCCCGCAGGTGGACGGCTTGTTCATCATTGGCTGGATGTACCTGCCCCCCCACGACCCTCACGTGGACGACCCGATGCGATTCAAGCCTCTGTTCAGAGTGCACCTGATGGAGAGAAAGTCAGCCACGGTGGAGTGCATGTATGGCCACAGAGGGCCGCACAACGGCCACATCCAGGTGAGCAGGGCCCCTGAGGCCTGGCAGCCGTGTGCAGGCGAGGGGCTGGGACCCTTCTGTCCTTCCCGGTCCCAGGGGCAGGCGGGGTGCAGTGCTGGCTGAGTGGCGGTGGTGTTCCCAGCTACAGACCCGTGTCCACACCGAGCAGTGAACGTGGGAGGAGGTGGGGGCTTGGCCCACCTGGGGTGCGTTTCCCATGTGCGTGTGCTGTGATGCCCCCGCCCCCCCAGGATTGTGTGTTCAGTTGGAACCGATTGCTGTTCTTGTCGTGATTCCAACCCCTCTGGGCTCCTCTTTGCAAGAGCATGAGCTCGGACCAAGACGCTCTGCCCTCAGGGAACCGTCTGACAGTCAGCTGCCCCAGGAAGCACGGGTGTTGCCTAACACATGACGAAAGCACCAGGCCCCTTTCCTGCCGTAGGGTGTCCTCCTGGGAAGACGCATGTCACCTTCCCCTGGGAAGGAAGTGCATGCATGCTCAGGGTGGCTCTGAGTTCTCTTCTTTGGATGGGCCGTAACTTGGTGGCCTCTTGGGCTCCGGGACGCGTGTGGGGGGTGTGGGTGTGGGGGAGGCTGATCCTGCTGCCCGTGGCTGACTCGGTCCCCTCTCCTCTGTGGCGAATGCTCAAGATCGTGAAGAAGGATGAGTTCTCCACCAAGTGCAACCAGACGGACCACCACAGGATGTCTGGCGGGAGGCAGGAGGTGAGCCTGTACCCCTTGTGTTTGCAGGGCCCGGGCGTGAGGGTGAACGGTTTCACATCGCCAGTGTGCGCCCAGCGAAGGGCCGTCTCCCCGGCTCAGCCCGGCGCGTGCGTCTGACCCTTAGTCAGGGCGTCCCGTGCACGTGTCCACGCGGACAGGCTTTCGTTCCCCGCCGCCCCTCAGATCGATTGAGCCCAGGAGGAATCGTTCCCTCTGATCGGCTCTCTTTCGCCTCTTTGGCCAGAGTGCCCGTGCTGCTGGAGATTCCTTCTTGGATATGAGTTGGTGGGGAGCCTTCTGTGTCCTCCCCATGGACGGGCTTGGGGCTGACTCCCTGGTCTCGGCGGTGCTGCAGGGAGGCTGGTCTTTGAGCCACACCCGCGAGTTTCTTGGGATTCCCTTTTATCTGCATGCGTGCTGTCTCCTTGCCTTTGAGTTTGCCTTTCCGGAGGATCTAGATCACACATACGGCCATTCCAGAATGTTCTTAAAAAAGCTGGACTTTTGGGCCACCTGGGTGGCTCAGTGGGTTTAGCCTCTGCCTTCAGCTCAGCTCATGATCTCAGGGTCCTGGGATCGAGCCCCATGTCGGGCTCCCTGCTCAGCCAGGAGTCTGCTCCCCCCGCCCCCCCCGCCCAGCTGCTTGTGACCTCTGTCTCTGTCAAATGAATAAGAAAGCTGCACTTTGGAAATGCAGGGTCCTCGTTGAGCTGACAGGTTCCTGTTGGCTGCGTATTTCTCGGGTTCTGAGTCCAACAGCTTCCCCGTGAGCTGCGGAATTGCAGGGAGGCACGAGGTAAAGCCACACACACACGTGTGTCTGCAGAGAGCACACAGGCTCGTGGGAGTCCCTTGAAGGGAGACGAGGCCCTGTTTTCTCACAGGCTCGGCCTGTGACGGTGACGGGCGGGGCAGACGCAGTTCTCCTCTGCGATGGCGCCCTGGAAATCGGCCCGCACGGTCGTCGCGCGGGCGAGTGTTCTAGGCCGCATTGCGGTGGAAAGGGCCGGTGTGTTTTCTGAGAACAGCAGCCCCTCAGCTGTGGACTTAAAAGGCCAAGCAGCCTGTTTCTGGAAACACACACCCCGGGATCCGAAAAAAGTCTTGCAAGCGCGTCTGAGCGGGCTCCCTGGTTGTGAAGCGGAGTGCGGTTTTCTCTGGGCGTGAGAGCCCTGACTTGAGTCCCCCGTGGAGACGTAAGAGCACGTGCGGCCTGGGTGGGAGCAAAGTTCTGCTGGTCTCGGGACCGTGGCGTCCATTTGCATTTCTGTGACCGTGACCGAGGCCGCGGTCGGGGCTTGGCGCGGGGCTCCCTGCGGCTGCTCCTCCGGGACGCGCTTGTTGGGAAACGGCCTCGCGGCGGTGGGTGCTGCTGTGTTCCGGGTTGATTGATGGGAGCTTTTTTCCTTTTAGAAAATCAAACTCAGGCATGAGTTGCCAGTATTTTTCCTCATGTTTTGTCTTTTAGTTTGGCTTATTGTATATTTTTATCCAGGGGTTTCTCTGTTTTTGTTCTTCTGTAGTCAGAGGCGTCTGTCTTCCCTGCGGCGCCCGTCGGGGGGGCGGGCGGGGAGATGCCGCGTCTCCAGGCAGAGCAGAGGGAGAACTTGCCGTCTGGCCCTCCGGTCATTTTGTCCATCTCAGCTGCCCCTCGCCTCTCGCCTGCTTTTCTCTCTGTCCCTCCCCTGTCTTGCCCCTCAGCCGTGTGGGGAAAGGGTCTCCTGCCACTTCAGGAGTCCGCCAGAAATGTCTTCACTTTCTTGTGGAGTCTTTGAGACCCAGGGGAGTGGCGTCAAGGCCCAGGGAGAGAGGACAGGCCATGGGGGGACAGCGCCGTGTTCCGGGTCACTCTGCGCACTGAGCTGAAAGGCTGAGCCCTGCCCTCTGACTGCTTGTGCTCTGATGGCTGGCGGTCATTTAAAATTCCGGGGCCACATGGCGCCCCCAAGGGAATGGAGGGCTCCTGGCGGCCAGCGGGGCTAGCAGGGGAACACACGGTGCGTGGTCTCCTCCACGGAAGGAGGGAGTCCTCTCATGCCCCCAGGGCCTGGCCTGACACCCTCCTCCAGTCCCCGTGGCCCTGTGTGACGGCCCCTCCGGAGGCCGTGTGCTCTGAGAAGTGCTGGCCCCACACCCGCTCGGCGTGCTCTCCCCGAAGGAACCAGCGAGTCTCCCGCCCTTGCCCTGTGAAGGCCACAGCTGCCCTGCAGTTCTCTGGCTGATGCGCTCCGTCTTGCTCACTGGCCCTCCCACTGCTCACACCCAGCTCCGGTCCTAGGGTTTCTGCCGCCGTGTCCACCTTTGAATGCCAGGTGCAGACTGCCGTGGTGTGATGGGATGCTCAGGCTGCGGTGGCCTCAGACGGCCCCTCACGATGCCGCCGGGTGACCTGTGTGCTCTGCCCTGTGCAGCCCCTCTGCGGGACTTCCCCCAAGCCTGCCCGGACTCATCTTCCCTGGCCTCCTTCACAGAGACGGCAAGGCCCAGCTGGCATCTTCCCTGCCCACCCTGTGCCTGTCCAGCCCCCCACCCTGAGGCTTCTGAAACCTGGGGCCTGCGAGGCAGAGCAGAGACTGGGAAGAGAGGAAGGAGGGTGGATGGCAGGCCCCAGCCTGCAGTGCTGTGCTTGTCCCTCCTGACGAGGCCGTGGGCTTCTGCTGGCCGCGCTCGTGGTGCCTCTGGTGCCTCTGTACTTGGTCATACAGAGAGGCTGTGGCACTAGACCCCTGTCTCTTTGTCTCACTGCTGAAATGATACCTTCTCACCCTCGTATCTGCAATCTAATTCCATCTAATTTGAGTCTTTTTTGTTTAGTTTTGTTTTTAAAGCTTTTTAGCTCTTCCAGAAATATTTTCCAGTCTCATTAGAATTCTTTACTCCCTTCATTTTTAAATCACGTTCCGTCTGTCATCCATGGGGCGATTGCGTGAGTGAACCTACTCTCCTGCGGCCGGACATCGGGCTTGTCCTTCCCCTGCTGCCCTCCCGACCTTCTGCCCGGTGACTTGCTCTCTGAGCGCCTCAGTCCTCATCTGTGAAATGGGGCCGTGCCATCGCCTGTGGACCCCAGTGGGGTCTGGAGGACTGAGCGGGCACGTGAGCGCCTTCACACCAGGCCGACCGCCGTCACCCCCGTAACTCCTGCACTCTGCAGAAACCTTCCCCAGTGTTTGCTCCATACGGAAGTGGGATTGCCAAGGAAAAGGCCCTGAAGACGCTCCAAATTCTTGTTATGTGTTGTTAGTTTCCTGGGCCTCCTTGGCCGCCCACCAGGGTGGGTGAGCCCCTGGCCTCCTGTGCTCTAGACGGCCTTTGTCTTGGCCCTGGTGGAAACAAGGCCACTTAGCCCGTGGACCAGGGAGTAGCTCTGACTCTGCCATGGACTAACGGGGTTGCTCAAACTGTAGAACAGGGAGGGTGTGCGCACCCCTCTCCTGGGCCTGTGTGCACACGAAGGTGCTGGTTCTACATAGCCGGCACCTGGTGAGTGAGCTCGGATCAGTCTTCTTCCTGTCTTGCATGTTCTGGGCCCCTGTGTTTTTCCTTGGACATGCGTTGCTCAGGAGATAATTTCGTAATGAACGTATCTCCGAGGTCTGTGTTCTGAGTAATTGGGTCAGGTATTTGGGTATTGGGTAATTGGTATTTCTAATGACTCTGACCTTCCAGGGGAAGTAAATAAGATTATGATGACTCCTCACAAGCCGGGCTTGGGGTGCACAGCGCATCTGATACTCAGCACGGGAGCATCCGGGGCTAACTCGCTGCATTAGCTCACTTCTGTTTCTGTCTCTTCCTTATCCGTTTGGTTTTCGGGGCCTTACTGCATCTGAGTGGACGGTTCTGAAGTCTAATGTGTTAAGTTTTTTCTTTTATGATTGTTGTTTTCTGTGTCTTAGAAGACTCTGCCTGTCCCAGGGTGCAGAGTCTCCTCTTCAGAAGCTGGGTAGCTTCGTGCTGCGCTGGGTCCGCAGTCCGTCTGGAATGGCTTCCTGGGTGTGGCGTGAGGCAGGGATCGTGGTACCTTTTCTCTGTGTGGGTGTCCAGTTGCTGGAGCATCGTTTGTGGAAGAGACTTTCATTTCCCACGGGTGGACTGGCTGTATTTGTGGGAAGGCAGCTGACCAGATAACGGGGTCTGTCTCTGGGCTCTCTGTCTCGTTCATTGGTAGATTTATTGACCCCGGTGTTGGTACTACTGTCTCGATTCCTGCAGCTTCAGAGTAAGTCAGACGTGATCTAGGTGCGGTTCCTCCAGTTTCGTTCTTTTGCACAATTGATTCGGACGTTGTAGGTTCTTTTCACTTCCCTAAGAATTTCAGAATTGTCAGTTTGTGCAGAGACCCTGGTGGGACAGGGGCTGTCATGGCGTTGAGTCCTCAGATGACCTTGGAGAGAAAGCTGGCTTGGTACCGGGTCCTCCGGTCCACGGGCACCTGTATTGTGGGGGTATCTCCGTTTCCTTCCACCAGGCCTGTGGCTGTCAGAGAAGGGGTCGTGCACATGCCTGCTAACACGTATTCCCAAGTCATAAGTTGTCGGAGGCTGGAAATGGGACTTAAAACCCTCCATTGTTCAACTTCGTGCTGCTGGTATAGAAGCGTGCAGTCGATCGTACGTAATGAGCTTAAGGCTCCGAAGACGTGTGCTCTAGTCGCTGCAGTGAGGGGTTTCCGTGTGTGGCCAGGGTTTGGGCAGGAACATACTAAAGGAACCTACAGCCTGTAGCTCTCCTGGTTTGTCGTCGTTAAATCATGTTTGCTTCTGTTCGTGGAGCTAACTCAGGACGGTCCTTAGAAACACTGTATGGAGCTAGGAACCGAGCTGTAGATTAATTATGGATTCATGACTGAGCTTCGAGGACGCAGTGTTTGTACAAACTCCCTTTTCACAAATCAGCTTCCTGAACGTGTAACATAACCGCAAAGGCATGTCTGCCCCACCCCGCCACCCCCGCCGTACCTGTCTCGTACCTGTCTTGTTGTTCATGGGCAGCGGCAGAAAGCAGCTCTGGCCCATGTGACCAGCACGGGGGTTAGCCACAAGAGTCCCGCTTTCCTAGAAGCCCCTGAACCAGGCTCGGTGTAGACACTGCATGTCCTGTGGGTGGCCACAGAAGTGAGGCTCCCGTGGCTGCTACCTAGGAGCTCTGGACATGGGCTGTGGCCCCAGCCTTGCCTGAAGGGATCCCACGGTCCCTGCTGTTGCCTGTTGAAGTCTGGGCCTGTGTGCTCTGGGAAAGTGGGAGCATAGCCCCTCACCTTACTTTGGTGGCTGACCTCCCCAGGAAGGAAGTCAGGGACTCGGAGAGCAAAGTGTGGCAGCCCCCCCTCCTGCCCAGCCTTCATCTCCATCCTGATGTGCCCGCGGCATCACCCCAGCTGTAAGAATGCTGCTCTTGTGCACTTAGTGCCACAGTGAGCAGTCCTCCCTGCCAGCCGTGACGCTTTCGTGACCTGTGCTCTTTTGGAAGGAATTCCGAACGTGGCTGCGGGAAGAGTGGGGGCGGACGCTGGAGGACATTTTCCACGAGCACATGCAGGAGCTCATCCTCATGAAGTTCATCTACACCAGTCAGTACGAGTGAGTGCGGCCTCCGTGGTCCCGTGAGCGCAGTCCCTGTCCCCTGCACCCTGCCGCCCCGTCGGTGTCGGTTTTCTGTCGGGTTCTCATCACCTACTAGCCGTGTGCTCGGACCAGCCTGGCCCATGTGCTGGGGCCTCGGGGTGGTTTCCCCACGTCTACGGGGGGCGCCCTCCTCTCTTAGCTGCTCTCCCTGCCTTGGCCTCTGCCCCACGCCCTATTCCCATGACCCATTGAAATAGGCCTTGTGCGGTGACCGTGCCCTCCGCCATCTCTGGGACTCCTGTGCCAGGCTGGCGGAGCGGGAGTAGCAGCCCCTCCCCCCTTAGAGAGCACTGCCCACCCCAGTTCCCTTGCCGTGCTGCTAGAGCGAATGTGCGCCCCTGCTCAGCCCTGGTGGGATCAGAGGAGGTGTGAGATGGGCCCTGCAAGCGTTTTGGGGGGCAAGGAACGTGGGGTGCCCCCTCTCTGCCCGGCTGTGCTGGGCTACCCTGCCCTTCCCGCCCTCCCTCACACGGCAGCTTGGTGAGTGAGCTCCGTACTTGGGCCTGGCCGCCGAGCTGCTCTCACGCCATTCGTTCCCCCCACAGCAACTGCCTGACCTACCGCCGCATCTACCTCCCGCCCAGCCACCCGGATGACCTCATCAGACCCGGCCTCTTCAAAGGCACCTACGGCAGCCATGGCCTGGAGATCGTCATGCTCAGCTTCCACGGGAAGCGTGCCAGGGGCACGAAGATCACGGTGAGTCCGGGCACGGCCTGGCGGGCCCCGCTCTGTGAACTCAGTCTGATCAGCCGCGTGGTATCGAGGCTCAGGCTGGGCCCCGGCTGCTCAGGGTGGGCTCTGGACCCCTGGCAGCCTGCACTGGGGAGTTGGCTGGGAATGCACATTGGTAGTGAGCCGACCCCCCGCCCCCAACCCACTGAAGCAGAATTTGCATTTCACAACACCTCCAGGGGATTTGGAGCATTTCTAAGGCGGTTTATTTATTTATTTATTTATTTATTTGTCAGAGAGAGAGAGCGAGCGAGCACAAGCAGACAGAGTGGCAGGCAGAGTCAGAGGGAGAAGCAGGCTCCCCGCCGAGCAAGGAGCCCGATGTGGGACTCGATCCCAGGACGCTGGCAGCCGCCCAACCGAAGGCAGCCGCCCAACCAACTGAGCCACCCAGGCGTCCCTCTAAGGCGGTTTTATCTGGGGCTCCCGGTCCTGGCCAAATCCCTAGGGACGTGAGAAAACCCTGAGGCCGGGTTCTGGAGATTCTGATTCAATGGGGAGGGGCTCCCTGAGCGCCCCTGGTGGCTATAAGGTGGGACCCTGTTGGAGACCGCCCGTACCGTTACACGGGCTCCCGCTGCCATCCTGGCCCAGCAGCTGACCAGAGGGCTGTTGAGCAGAATAGGGGTCTCGAACCAGCTGGACACCGGGCCTGCTCCAGGGGCCCCGCCCACACCACGCTCACCTGCCATTTGTGTAGTTGGGGTGTGTTTCTGGACACCGCACTCATGTGTCCCGGGGCGCAGCGCCTCCTCTTTGTTCTCATGGAGCTGCGCTCTTGGACTTGGGTTGGCAGGCCCTGGCGCTCTGGGACGGCTCCTTGCGTGTAGAGCCCAGCACTGGGGCCCCCGGTGGGGCCGCCGGACCTGCAGGTTCTCCCAGGTTCAGGCTCAGGAGCGTTTGTGTTTTGGGCAGAGAGTTCGGGGCCAGCGTTCAGGTCTGCCCTGCCGTCCCTGGGTGGGTCTGTGCCCTTCTCTAAGCCCCAGTGTTCTAGAATGGGAGCGGTTTTACACCAGGAGGTCCCAGGAGCATGTGAGCCACTCTGCCGGGTGCCTGTGCACCTCTTGAGGTCACTCAGGTGCCGTTAGCCCTTAGTTACGAAGACGCCTTCGCAGACGAGGTGTGTGCCATGGGCACGTGTTTTTTGAGGACTTCTGAAATGTTCTTACATCAGAAGGGGTGCTGCCAAGTCCATGGGAACGCTGGGGCTCGTAGGGCCGGGGGTGTGATTGTGGCAGGAGCCACGCAGAGTGTGTCTCCGCTGTTCCCGGAGCCCCGCTGACGGCCGCGTGCTCGCTCCGCAGGGTGACCCGAACATCCCCGCCGGGCAGCAGACGGTCGAGATCGACCTCAGGCACCGCATCCAGCTGCCTGACGTGGAGAGCCTCCGCAACTTCAGCGAGCTCTCCCGCCTCGTCCTGGACGTGCGGGAGCAGCTGCGCCAGGAGCAGCAGCAGCAGGAGAGCGGGCTGGAGGGCGGCGAGGCTGGAGGGCGGCAGAGCCCCCGAGAGCCCCCGCGGGGCGCTGCCCAGCCCGGCGCGGAGCTGCCTGCCGGGAAGGTCGGGGCGGCTGGGGGAGCAGAGGCCGTGGGTGCCCAGCCCGGGCAGGGGCAGCCGTTTGTGTTGCCCGTGGGCGTGAGCTCGAGGAACGAGGACTACCCCCGCACCTGCAGGATGTGGTAAGAAAGCCGGGCCGGGGTCAGCGGGCCTTCCGGGGAGTCCTGCCCCCCACCCAGCGGGGACACGGGCTGTGGGGGCTGTGGCTCGGCACTGGCCAGTGTGGGGCTCCCTACACCCAGGCGGGAGCCCCTGACTGCTCTGTGTGGGTCCCAGCTTGGGCTCGAGGACAGCGCCCTGCCCTGGGCTGCACAGACTTCGGAGGCTCCTGACCTCTTCCTCCCGGGGAGCCTCCAGGCTTACTAGAACCGCCGGGCTGGAGGCCGCCTCCTTCCTAGTGCCTTGTGTCGCCTCAGCGGTCAGGTGCAGGGTAGGCAGGTGGCCTTGAAAGCAGCCGGTGAGGGGGGGCCCTTCTGTACCCGTTCTCTGGGGAGCCGGCTTGAGTTCGGCTGCATGTCCTTGTGGGTAAGGCCCCTGCTGAGCACATGCTAGGGTCAGCCGTCCATGTCTTCTGTGGTTTCTCTCCTGGCTCAGAAAGCGTGCGCAGAGGGCTGGCGGGGCCCCGGGGCCGGCCTGCTCTTGGCCTGACCGCGGCTCTTACGGTCTTGTCTCGGGCCACTGTTCTCAGCCGCTCAGGCCCCCTGCCCCAGCCCTCGACGCTTCGGGGCTTCTTAGGTGTCGACGAACCAGAACGAATGAAACCACAGACTCAGGTCCTCCGTCACGCTGGCCACAGTTTAGGTGCCAGCGGCCACGTATGTATTTGGACAGCGCAGGTCTAGAACATTCTGTCACTGCAGAAAGTGCTGCACAGTTGCCCTAGGGCGTGTTCTGAGGTGATGACCTGTCTCCTGGCGTCCTAGCTGCCTGGCCTCCGTGTCTGCCCTGGAGGGTGGAAAGGCCTGTTTCCTTGACGTCCGGGCTGATTGCCGGCTCGTGCGGGTGGTGGTGGTCTGACTGCCACGTGTGGCGTTAAGTGTGGCTCTGACGCCCAAGGGAGGATTTAGGTGTCTGTGTGGGCTGGCTGGGTAGACTGGTTCTGAGCAGCCGGTGCCAGTGCGGGGGGTGCCCCCGCACGTAGTTCTCCATGACACCAGCTTGGAGTCCGGCCACTGGATCGGTCCTGATGCCGCCCCCCCAGGGACAGTGTCAGACCCGGTAAGACTGCCTCTGTCCCCTCAGACACCGGTCCCAAGTCGTCAGCCGTGCTTGTGACCAACCAGCTTTACGTCGGGGGTCCCTGCGACCTGCTCAGGTTCGATTCATGTCCTGGGGCAGCTCCCAGAATTCAGGCAAACACTACATCTGCCATTTCGTGGAAGGCGCCGAGAAAGGGCGCCGGTGGACGGCCGCAGGAGGAGATACGTAGGGTCCCGCGTGCAGCAGCTTCCACCCCCGGGGACTGGGTGCATGGAGGTGTCGTACCCCCGAACCCCGCACTTGGGGATGTCACGGAGGCTTCCTCACAGAGGCCTGGCCAGTCGTCAGCTCCGTCTCCAGCCCTTCTCTCGTCTGGAGAAAGGCAGGGCTGCTCAAGGTTCCAGGCTTCCGTTCCTGGCCGGTCCCCTCCTAGTGTTCCTATCCCTTAGGACTCTTGGGCCCGGGAGCCGGTGCCAGGCCCTGGGGCAGAGGTCAGTGCACGTGCTCTCCTGTTATCTCCCATGGGGGAGATCCATGCCATTTTCCCTCATGTTACACAATTACCACAAAAGTGGCTGAATTCGGGTTTTCCTCGAGGAGGCATACAAGTGGCGTTCCAATATGATTTTGACTATTGTGAGCTTCTCAGGGGTCATAAAAGAGAAGGGCTCTGCTGTCCTTATGAGACTGGACAGCTCATGGTGTCTTGTGGCCAGCCGAGAGCCCCGTGGGCTCTGTTGGGTGCTGTCAGGCCTGCCCTGCGGTGAAGGCATGGGGTGTGCTGCACATTGGTCTCGGGACCCGGGAGGGGTGTGCTGTGGCCCCTTCCCTGCTGGATCCGTGCGGATGGGAGTACGAGCCTCAGCAGGCATCACTCTGCCTCCCTGTGGGTTCTGGTGCCACTTTCCCCACCTGAGAGTCCCGTGAACCACACGCCCTCATGCACAGGCCTGCTCTCCCTCTCCTGCCCAGGGGAGCCTGGGCGTGGTGGGTGGAGGTCGGGGTGCTGGGTGCCATTCTGTGTGCTAGGAGATCGGGCCAGCTCCTGGCTCCTCATTATCTCTATGAGCCCCAGTTTCTTGGCAAGAAAGACATAAATGCATCTCATCTCAGTCCCACATTGCTCTTGAAACTTGAACTTTGGTCCTTACGGGTATTTGGAACTTCTGCCGTCGGAGCTCATGACAGGCGGCCAGGAGATCTGTAGTGACTCTTGGAGTCACGTGCTGACGCAGCTGTCCTGGGAATTAGGTTTCAGTACCGGGGCCGGCTTTACGAAGCTGTACTTCGGAGCAGAAGTACACGGTGGGGCTGCCCGAGACCCCTTTCCTTGGGCTGGGTGAGCCTGACCTGGGCCCGTGAGGCCACGCACTGGCACTTCGAGTTGCTCGCTGGTCCGGGCGATGGGCTGTCTGGGGCTCCGTGACTTGCTGCTTCTGCCGGTGGGGAGGAGGGCCGGCCTGTGGTGTGGGGGCGCTGCAGCAGGGGGCTGATGGGGCAGGACAGGGCCCAGCGCGCTCCTTTCAGGCGCTCACTCTCCTCCCGGCGCTTTCCCTCTTGTCTTGGCACAGCTTCTATGGCACGGGCCTCATCGCCGGCCACGGCTTCACTAGCCCCGAGCGCACCCCTGGGGTCTTCATCCTGTTCGACGAGGACCGTTTTGGGTTCATCTGGCTGGAGCTGAAATCCTTCAGCCTGTACAGCAGGGTGCAGGCCACCTTCCGGAATGCAGAGGCGCCGTCCCCGCAGGCCTTCGAGGAGATGCTCAAGAACATCCAGTCCCTGACCTCCTGACGGGCTGCCTCCCTGCGGGGCGGCTCCTGTGGCCCCAACCCTGCGCCTGGGAGAGGAAGCAGCATGCACTTTGGAGAGTTGGCCTCTGACCAGAGCACCCGCCTCGTAGGAGTCTCGGCCCAGCGCCCCCCCAGACTCTTTGTACAGAGTGTGCGGCATTTGCGTGTGTCCTGTCAGGAGCTCGTCTTACGGAAAGAAACCACCAGAAGGGACTGATGGAGAGGGCCGGCTGCAGAGTTTGGTGATCAACTCTAGTGGGGAAGCGGGGCTTGTCCTCAGCCCGCGGATTTCAGGGACAGCCCGAGCAACCCTGGGGGCTGCACAGAGGCATCGGGTGTGGGGCGTGCCAGCTGGAGGCAAGGGAAGGGGGCTGCAGGCTGGCAGGGGCCTGGGGTGAGGGCGGTCTGGGTGGGGGGCAGTGTGTGCATAAAGGGAGCTCCGGGAGGGTCTGGAATGCTGGGCCAGGACCCTGGACTGAATTCCCATTTCTCTACTAACCTGCTTGGATTTTGGACAAAAGCAGTTCAGCTCTGACGTGTTGGGGCAGCAGCACAGGGGGCCCGTGATGCGGGCCGTAGGCAGCGGCGGCTTGCTTGCCCTGGTCTCTGCAGCTTTAGAGTCAGGACCTTCGCCGCAGCCAGTCCCACGCAGGCATTTGTTTGCACACCCCCCACCCACCTTCTGCCCACGCGCTGGTGTCAGAACCCCGAGCTCAGCCACTTGTCCCAGACCTGCCCCGGAACTCGGCAGGGCCACGTCCTAAACAGCCCGGTGTTCCCCATGTGCAGGGCGTACCCGGTGCTGCTGTTTGCAGGCCTGAGCAGCAGAGTCGATGCGCAGAGCACCTGGGCCCCCCTCTGCAGGGTGCAGGGCAGCTTTCTAGACGTCACGTCCACGCATGGAATGCACCGTGGACACCAGGGCCTCTTGGGATCCTCCAGGGCGGGGACCCCGAGGACGGACGCTTCTGCGGGTGCTGTGCCTGTGTGTCCTGCTGACACCTGCTTTTGGGGCCACCGTAAGGTCTCTGCTGATCTTAGTGTCTCCTGAGAACAGAGCCCGGAATGCACGCAGACCCCCAAGAATTCGTAGCAGCTCCACTTCTGGCCTGCAGAGAGCTGTCCCCACGCTCACCTTCCATGGGGGCGGCTTCACGGGCGAGGCAGACCGCCTGTCCCCCTCTACGATGCTCATCCTTGCTGGGTGGACTGCGCCGGGCCCCCACACTGGGGGCGATGGACCCCAGGGAGGGGGGCAGCTTTGTGGTGCCTTCCTGTAGAGACCAACGTGAGATGTCCCATGAAACATGTTTTCCTGACGAATTTCTCCCTGACTGGCCTTTTTTTAAAAAATAAAAAATCCCTCTTGCTCTAGCTTCAGTAGTTTGGCAACTCTGGACTCCCTTTGCTTCCCGGAATCGTAGAGTGGATGAGCTCTGGGGCATGTCCCTAAACAACGGACTTGTGAGGAGGTTCTTCCCGGCCTCCCGACTCGGGAGGGAGCCGAGCCGAGAAGGCGGGGTCCCTCTGGCCGGCTGTCGGAGACCCCACGGCTCACGTCCCACATCCGTCCAGCGGGGCCCGAGGCGCGGTCCCAGTTTTTGTGTCTTCTGCGGGACTGAGCCTCCAGGTGCTGTCACCCCTGCCCCCTTGTGGCTGTCACTGTGTGTCCTGTGGCAGGCATGGCTGCCCCCGCATGGTGGTAGCCAAGACGTGAAGCCTCAGGGAGGACAGAGTCAAGGCCGGTGGGGCTTGCGGTGACCGCACTCCACGTTCCGCCCCAGCCCGAGGCTCGCCCTAAGGCCACTCCTCCCGAGGCCGCCTCTTGTCTGTAGGGCCCACTCAGACTGAAGATGAGCCTTTTCTGATGAAAAACTCATCTTGAACCCAGGCGTGGAACCTACCTCTGGAGCATGGGCCTCTCCAGGTTTCCGCTAGTAGCAGCTGTTGGCTCCGTTCCCCTGGGTCCCCGTCTCTGGCGTCAGGCAGGGCCCCAGGGACCTGTGGGGCCGAACGGCTCGGCAGTGGCCTGGGTGAAGGCCCATCAGTGCACAGCCGGGCATCCGGCGTACGTCGTTTCCCACTTGGAAACTGTTTCCAGTTGGGTAGGCGAGCGTGCAGAGCCGTGCAAACCAGCCCTATTGGGCCTACCTTAGGGCAGAGCAGGCAGCCAGCCCATCCGGGCAGCTTCCATCCGGGAGTTGGTTGCAGGTGAGGATTCGGAAAGGCAGAGGTCGTGGTTGGAAGCCTGGAGGCAGCTGGGGGTTGGGTAGCGCACGTTCCCATAAGGAACCTGAATGACCCAACTTAGGGACTGTCTGTGCCCATGTGGTGCTTGATTCGGGGAAGGTGGTGGGGAGCCTGGGTCGGTCTGGCCATCTTTCCCTGCTTGGCACCCCCCCTTACTGGCCACTGTGCTGCTGTGAGGTGGGGTAAGTCTGTTGCGGTCGAGTGGCAGGAGAGGAGCCTCAGGTGTGTGTCTGCCTACCTGGGCACGTGCCATTCTGCGACTCGATAGGGAATGATGTGATGGGAGATGGCAAATGGGAGTCCTTGGAGATCCTCACGTATCGGGGCAGGATGTTCAGTGCCGGAAGCTTTTGCAAATGACCTTTTTTGTGGCTCTGACTCGGGCCTGGCGATCTGTCTGGGTATGTGGGCCTGCCCAGCTCAGACCTTCAGTGTCTGCTGCTGGGTGGAGCAGGTCGGGAGGCCCCGTGGTCGTGGGGCTTCCAGAATCCTCCCTCCCGCAGTCCAGACTGGGCCTCACTTCCCGGCCTCACCCCTCCGTCCGTCGGTCGGGGCAGGGCTCATTGCGGCTGGTGCTGAGGGCGGCCACCTCCCTCACCTCCTGCCCCAACCCACGCAGCTTAGGCTGGGCGCCCGTACCCCTGGCATTCCTCTTGGCCAAGGAGGAGGATGGGCGCGCTCCCGTGGTGGGCGAGCTTGAGAAGCTGGCCAGGCCTCCACCCCTGCTTCATGCAGAACACGCTCTGAGCTGGAGTTGGCCCGTCCCACGTTCTCTTTGCCTGAGAACCTGGGGTGTACCGCTGTGGCCTGGGCAGGTAAGGCCCGTCCCTTAGCCAGCCCACCCTGTGGCCCCAGCGGCTGCAGCGGTTCAGAGCTGGTGTTCAGATTGTGGGCGGCCCGTGTGTTCTCACGCTGCCCTCGTGCCCACAAGCAGTGACGGAGAGGACCCTGCTTTAGTCCCTTGCCTTGCGAACTCGGTCACGGGGATCTCGGAATTTCAAGCTGCTCATGCTGCGCTGTCCGGTGTGTCGGAGATGAGCCCCGAGCAGAGCCGCTGCTTTGAGGAAGCGGCCCTGTTCTGTCTTCGTGCTCTAACTTCGTGCTCTAACTAAGCCCTCCCGGCTTGTGGCTCGTGCCCCCCAGTCCTCGGCCGGTCCCGGAGGTGGCTGTACGTCCTCAGAAGTATTTCGAAAGTAGAGATAAGCCACGGCGCCGTCAGTTACAGCCTGCCGCTGCGAACGGGAACAAGACGGTGCCCAGTTACCGAGCGCTCCTTGTCGTTTACGGCTCGGGGGCCTGCCGGCCAGCCTTCAGGAGGCGTGGGTGACCGGCGGTGACCCTGGGGCTCGGAAGACAGCCCCTCTGCTGGGCCTTTCTGTGCTCACAGGGACGCCCACCAAAACATAGGGAGGGGTCAGAACCTTTGCTTTTTCAGCGTAATTTTGCTTTTGGTGGTTCTTTGAGATCATGTAGCCTCCTTGGAGAAGAAACCCATTTCTGCTGCTTGATCTTGAAATCCTACGCCCTGACAGCTGACAGGTGAGGTCGGGGAGCCGCTGTCCCTCTGGGGCATCTGCTGTGGTGTAGGCTGGGCTGGAGCAGGGCCGGTGCCCCCACAGCAAGGCCAGGACCCGAGGAAGTGGCTGCTGGGAGCCTGTGCCCAGTGTCACCGGGATGGGACCACCGTGTGGGGCTGTTTCTCCATAAATCAGTTTTGAAACCTCGTTGTGTGCTTTGTAATTGTTTTTTTGGGATGTGATTCAGATGGAGGCCGGAGCCATGAGCAACGGGAGGTGGGGGGCTGAGGGCCGAAGGACAGGACTGGATCCGGGTGGCATGAGGGGGCCCCTGGGAGCCTCTCACACCTGGACCTGACAACATTTTGAATTTCCTAGCTGTGGGATGAAGCGGTGAGTGATCCCCGATCCCTCCTCTGACCCCGGCTTGCTAAGTAGTGTTCCCGTCACTGAAGCGGAGTTTGCCTTTTCTGAAAACGGTAAGAACAGGACGCGGGAGGTCGGGGGCTGTGCTTTGTGGTGCGCACACAGCTGGGGGTCTCCTGTCTGGGTTTTCTGTGTAAAGGTAATGTCCTTGTAAAGAAACACACAAAAATTTTTTTTTTTTTTAAATTTGAGAGAGATCACAAGTAGGCAGAGTCAGGCAGAGAGAGAGAGGGAAGCAGGCTCCCCGCTGAGCAGAGCCAGACTCGGGCCGATCCCAGAACCCTGAGATCATGACCTGAGCCGAAAGCAGAGGCTTAACCAACTGAGCCTCCCAGGCGCCCCAAGAAATGCAAGAACTTAATATAGGCAGTAAAGTACCTCATGTTCCTGCTCACGGGTGGGAGGATTCCCCTCTTCTGTCTGGTGGGTCGCTTTGCCCCGCAGCTCCCCTGGAAGAAGGTCGCCTGGTCCTTCACCGGGGGGAGGCTGTGTTGGGCAGGGCCCTGGTCCAGCTCCCCTTGCGTCCTGCAGGCTCCTGGGCCCCCTCTTGTGGCTTTCTGTAGCCTGGCCTTGGGTGGGGACTTAGGGTCGCTGCGTGTGACCCCAACCAGCACAAACTGAAAACCCACGAGCGCTGGAAGGGTGCCTTCCCAGCACCTGGTTTTTGGGCACATACGGCTGCAGGGGATGGTCGCTCTGCTCACGTTGAGGGTGGCATCTACGGTCCCTTCCCACACTTGGCCCTTCTGTAGATAGATGCCCAGCCCTGGGATGAACAGGAGCTTCTTGGGGAGCAGAGCAGAGGGAAGGAGGTTGTGGACTGCTAGGGCACACGTGGGGAGTGCTAGAGGAAGACCTGAGAAGTAACCCAGTGTTCTCTCCCCAGATTGTCCTGCTCTCCCTGGCGGGCACATGCCTGTGGCCCAGGCCCAGCCACAGACCCAGGATCTTTACATGGACCAGCCCCCACTATTGGCTCAGCACCTCGTGACCCCTGGGGCTCTGTCCCCAGCCCCGGCTGCTTGTTTGGAGTCTTCTCTACTGGGCACTGAGTCTCTGTGTGTGGGGCCATCCCATGCTGTAGGGCACTGAGCATTATTCCTGGTCTTCCTGATCATGGCAACGCAAAGCCATGTCTGTCGACATGGCCCATGTCCCCTGTGGGTAGTCACCTTGTGGAGAACCACTGGGTCAGTACCTGCACGTCCGTGCCCCAAACACCGTGCCGCACGTTGTGGACACAGCAGTGAACAACCAGTGGGGTCTTTGTCCTGCACAGATCATAGCACAAAATGTCCCCAAATGGGCATGGTGGCCTCCTGTGCACACTTGTGGGCACCTTGTTCGGGTGTGGTCTATCCCCAGTGCAGTGGGAGGTCAAGGCCAATGTGGACGCGGGTGCACTTGGACCTGTGGTACCTAGCTCAGGCGATGCCTGGGCCAGCATCCGCAGGGCCATGGTGGTGGGTGAGGTGCTGTGTCCTCACCGGTCTCCCTCAACCCAGGAGGGACATCACTCCCAGAACCTCAGCAGGGTCCCAGGCGCTGCATCTGTCTGTGCTCCAGACTGTGGGCTCCTCCCAGGTCCAGCACTGCCTTCCCTGGCACACTTGCCCTGGTGCCTGGTGGTCAGGAGGAGCTGAGGTCCTTGTGTTAGAAGTAGTGCCACCGGCCACTTGGACCGACAGGCTGGCCCCCTGTGTGGCGGCCAGCTGGGGGAGAGAGGGAGGTGCCCACCCCGGCCCTGGGATGCTGAGCCCTGGCCCTAGGTGAGAGGGTTTGAGCGCGGAAGCCTCCAAACCGCCCCCCTCCCCCGGGGTTCTGATGCTGCCGCTGGGGGCCTGCCTGTGGCTGTCCTCCATGCTGCGTAACCATCCTCTCCTTCCCCAGCATCTTTTGGGAAAAGGATGCAGAGACGTGGCTTTCAGCCAACAGCTGTCCCTAGCTGTTTAGTGAGAAGGGGTTGAGCTGTCCTTTTGTTTCTTGGTTAGACTCTGTTACAGCGTATGTGAATGTGCCGTGTGCACATGTCTTTCATGCGTGTGCGTACGGCTGTGAACGAGCACCACAGTCGGGACACAGGCTTCCTGTCCCTTTCAGAGTCCCTGCTGCTTCCCCTTCACAGCCGGCACCGCCCCGCAGCTTTGCCTTTCTCAGAAAGCTGGGTTTCCAGAAGAGAGCATGGCGGCGAGAGGCGCTCGTCAGCTTTTCCATTATCCTCTCCCTCCAAGGAGCCTTTCTAGACGTTTTTTTCCTAATACTCCCTAGAACATTTTCACACCACGGATAGGCCGTGTCCTGCTGGCAGGGAAGGAGGCCCAGGGCTCTAACTGGGAGCCCCCAGGAGCCCTGACCGCCACATTGAGAAGGGACTTCTGGTGAGAAGGTGGAGGTGGGAGGTGCCCCACAGGCTGCCGCGAGGATTTGGGTTAGAACTGGCATGGCCTGGGCAGCGACCAGAGTCTGGATGAGGAGTCGTGGACAGTGGGACGTGGGGCTTGGGGAATGAGACTGGAGAACTGGGGTGTAGATGGGATTCCACTCTTGTCTGAGTGTGCTACTCGGCCAGATGCGGTCTCGGGTCCCACCTGCTAGTGGCTTGGCTCTGGGGCTCGGCTCACCAGAACCTCTGTGACCACTTGGTGGACAGCAGGACCCCGATGCTGACTCAGGGCTCCTGCCATCCCCGACTGAGCGTCCAGGCAGCTGAGGAGGGGAGCCCTGAGCCCTGCAGTGGATGGGCCGGTCAGCCCTTCTGCAGACTCGTTCAGAGGGCGGCTGCTGAGCACCCCCGTGGGCCATGTCCCGTGCTGTCCTCAGGCTCCCTCCAGGACCCAGGCTGGGGACAGGCTGTGGAGCCGGGTGAATGGCCCTCCTCACCACGGAGCTTTATTCCCCTGCTTCTAACATTCCACAGTTCTGCTGGGAGGCAGGCTCCCACAGGGCACCAAGGATGTGGGGAGACATGGCGTGGAGCTACGGCACTGAGCCCCTCTCCTAGAAGATGCTTCAGGGATTTCCTGGAAAGCATTAAGATGTGAGTGCTTGGTGCTGGGGTGAGACAGTGGCAGCTGTCTGCAAATGAACACACTCTCTCTCCCTGAGCCTGGCTCTCTGCTGTGGCCTTCGTCCCTTTCCTGGGACTCTGATGACAGTAAGGATGGTGGTGGTGCCACGTCCCCTGGCAGAGCGCAGGACATGGTGAAGGAGAAGTAAAGGGAGCCTGTGTTCCACAGCACATTGAGGACAGAGTTCTAGAATGTCACAGTTGCAGAGGCGGGGGGAACAAGCGGGGACGGCAGTGCCTGCAATCCAAGGAAAGGTAAGGGTTTAGGGCAGCCACCTTGCACAGCGGGCACCGGTCACATACATAGAGCCCCACTCAGAGTGAAGAAGGGAGTCCTGGATCCTGGGGGCTGTTAATACAGCACATAAGTCGGTGGGCCCTGGCGTGACTGTGACTCAGACTGGACTGATAAGGGATATTTCAAAGAGGCCCCAAAGGGCCCCCAATGAGGGACATGAGTGTACATCAGGAATGTAACTCTGAGCCCCATTCTGGGTGTAGAGATTACTTAGAAAGTTTCAAAAAAATTTAAAATCCCATTTTTACCAAAACCACAGGATTTAGCATTGGAGAGCTCCCCTGGGCCTGTCATGGGTCCATCAGGCAAGGTCGCTGTGTGGTCACAAACCCCACAGCTGCCCCTCCTGCAGCACAGAAGCTCAGATACTTGCTCCAGGCGCACGAGTCCCTGGCACTCTGGGCCGGCTCCCAGCTCCCTGTCGTCGCCGTCGGGCAGTCACGAGTGAACAGCCATCAGCTTGTGAGTGCTGTGGGGCTAGGGGCATGCCCTGCGCTGGCTGTGCCCGCCTCAGCGGCCCACCACTTGTCCGTCCCCTTGAGCCAGGTCAGACGGTCCCCTCTGGTCCGCTGGTCCTCCGGTGTCAGGCCTCTGCGGAGCCCCTGCTAGCCCAGGTTGCTCCTGTGCAGGTCATACAAGGTGGCCTCTGGGAGCAGTGGCAGGGGGTAGGCCCAGGGCAAGCCCCACTCATTGGGCTTTCAGCCAGGGACCTTTGGTTGGTTCACGCACTGCACGAGTGCACCGCGGCTCTGGGACTCCGCAATCCCTGCTCCTGCTCCTACCTGGGGGCTTGGGAAACGACAGCCCGACAGAAGCCTTTGGCAGCCACAGGCTCCCCTGGTCCCGCGTCCCTCCTCTGAGGTGGTGGCACTGAGCCAGCCCCACGGCCAGCCCGTGCCTGGAGGAGGGGAAAAGTAGGATCCGGCCCCTCCAGTGATGACAGCTGCCCTGCACCGTGGTGGACTGTTTGCGCGGCGATCTGACCTCCAGCTTCCTGGGGCTTGGTGTGCTCATCAGTCTTCTACCGCTGGCCCCGGGCGCGGAGAAGTGGGGTGACTCGCGGGGTACACACAGTGAGGGAGCGGCCGGCTGGGACTGGGGTCAGGCCCTGGTCACTCTGGACCCTCCAGGCAGGTGTGCGAGCGGAGGCACTGGCTTTCCGCCCGAGGGTCATCCACGTGGCGTCCTGTGCCTGCTTTGGGGTCTGGCTTCTTCGCACTGGCTGTGCCCTTCGTGCACGTGTCCGTTCCTCCCTGTGGAAACTCCCCCGACCTTCCTTCCATTCTTCCCAGCCGGAGCGGCCATTCGGGTCGCTCCGGCTCGGAGCAGCCGACGTGGTGGGGGCTGCTGGCCCGCGCCTTCCGGTGAGCCGAGTGCGCCCTTCTCCAGGGTGTGCCTGGCCAGGAGCCCTGGGCCACGGGCCCTCACCCACGGGCTCAGGCTTCTGAACACCTGCTCCGGGGGCTGCGCCGGCGGTCCCGGCCGGCACGTCCGCGGTGAACCTGCTGTCCGTTCGTCGGTCCCCCCGGCCATTCCCGGGGAGGGGGCGTCAGCGTGCCCGAGCGTTCAGGGCGCGCGCGACTGTCCCGCACCGCGGCCGCGTCCCGGGGCTCCGAGGCGGCGGCGGGAGCGCACTGCGAGGCCGGCACGGGAGGGCAGCAGCCGTGGATCCCGGCCGCGGACGTGACACCGCGCAGGGCCGGGCTCCCCCGGGTCTCTCCGGGCGCGCACCGGGACGGGCCGCGGCGCCACAGCGCACACCGACGCCCTTGCCCGTGCGCCGGCCCGCGTTCCCGACGCGCGCGCCGGGACCCCACAGCCGCGGCTCCCCGACAGGCGCGGCCCACGGGCTGCCCAGGCTCGCCCCGCCCGAGCCCCGGGGGCTGAGGCACGACGCGCGTCCCGGGGAGGCGCGGCGCGCGCGGCCGGATCCGAACTCGAGGAACCCAACGGGCGGCTGCAGGGCGCCTCGCGGTGAACAGTCGGCGGCGGCGCCCGCGGGAGGCGGTGGGGGCGTTCCTCCCGCGGGGGATCGGCGTACGCTCCGCCCCAAGCCCTCCCCGTGACCCATCGACCCGGAGGCCCGTGCCGCCAGAGGCCAATCAGCCGCCAGATAAGGGCACATGCCTAGAAGGCAGCGCACGATTGGCTGAGCCCGGGGGGACCTAGCGGCGCCCCGGGGCCGTTGGGCCGGAAGGGCGGGGCCTGAGGCGGCCAGCGGGCGGAAGGGGCGGGACCCTGGGTGGGCGGTGCCCGTGGGCGTGCGCGCGCGCCGCTGGCGGGGAGGAGCCAGAAGCCTGAGGGCCGGCTTGGGTGTCGTCACCCGCCTCAGGATGGTCGCCACCGCCGCCTCCACAGCGGCCCGGCCGGCGGCGCGGCGGGCGCTTCCGGGAGCCCTCGGGTGTCCGTTGGGCCTGTCAGCGCGCACTCCCCCGAGCGCGGCGCGGCAGGCAGGTGCGTCCCTGAGCCCCGCTCGCCGGGCCGTGGACGCCGCAGCCGGGGCGGCCCCAGCCGCGTCCCCGGGCCCCGGTCACTGCGGCCCCGCGGCGGCCGGAGCGCGTAGGCAGGGCGGAGGGCACGCCCACGCTGACGTAAGCACCGGACGGCCGCGTCGCGTCTCCCGACCCGAGAAGCCGGGGGAGGGCGTTGAGGCTCGGGCGCGCCCCCCGGGCCGCGGTCGGCGGCGCGTCCCCGGCGGGAGGAGCTGCTGCTGCCCGGGTTTGGCACGAAGCCCCGGGATGAGTTCGGGCCGCTGACCGGGGCGCCCGCCGAGAGGGCCGGGCCGGGCTGGCCGGCGGGCCCGAGAGCCGCTGCCCCCCGCCCGGCCCCGCCCGGCCCGGGCCGCGGGAAGCAAGCCGGGAGGGGGCGGCGGCGCGGGGCACCCGAGAGCGCCGGGTCGCTGAGAGGGTCGCGTTGGGAGCGGGGGACACGCCCCCGGCGGCGCGGCGCTGGGCTCCGGGGTCCTTCTCGCAGCGGGAGCCGGGCGGGGGCCCCCCCTGCGGGCCGCTCCGGCCTCGTCCCCGGGCGCCCTGGGGCCTGTGCGTGGGTTAGGGTTATGGGCCCGGCGGAGCCCCTCCCTCCCTGCGGGGCGGCGACCCCACTGACACGGGTCCTCACCCGGCAGCCCCCCCACCCCGCACAGAGCCCGGAACTTGCTAAGCCTCGTGTCCTCGCTTTCCAGGGAGAGCCCCGGAGAGCCTTCGGTAAGGGCGGCAGGCTCTGGGCAGCGGGAGCGCGGAGGGGTCCGGGGCGGGGTCCGGGGCCCCGCGCACGGGGACGCCCGCCCCGGGAGTGCTTCCCCGGCTCGGGCTGGCCCCCGGGATTCTGTGAAGGGCCACCCACGGCCCCCCCCCAGCCCGGGCTCCTGAGGACTACACCGCCCCGGGCGCACCTGCTCTGGGCATCGGCTTCTCCCTCTGACCCCGCGGGGCGTGACCCCGGCCCCTTCCTGCCGGTGGGCCCGCGGGGCACCACGCGGCATGGGGCTGGGGGCCCTTGTGCGTGTGGAGCGCGGAGCCGCCCCCTCCCGTGCAGCCGGTTGCGCTCCCGCAGCCGCTCTGCAGGCGACTCCAGAGAGTGGCCGTGGGGGCCGGTGGGGCCGCGGTGGCCTGCGCTCTCCCAGCTGCAGGCAGAGCTGGCCGTGGCCTGCCCTGGGCGGCCTGCCTCCGCCCTGGCCCTCCAGGCGTGGATTCCCTGTTCGGGAGCTCCTTGGTGCCCGTCGGGCCGAGCAGCAGGTGACTGTCTTTTCTGTGTCTTGCCCAGATGTGTCCTGTCCCCGGCCCTGTCCCTCGAGAGCCCACCTGCTGTGAGTGCCAGGCCAGATTCGGGGGCTTCCTGCCGGTGCCCAGGGTGGAGGCGGCCTTGCCTTACTGGGTCCCTTTGTCCCTGAGGCCCCGAAAGCAGGTAGGTGACTTGGACCAGGGCTGCTTCATCTGAGTCTGGGGTGAACCTCAGGGGGCCGGTCACCCCTCACAATCGTGGATGTCATATGAGTGATTTCTTAAGATTTCGGGGAGGCAGTTTGTATGATTTTTTAAAACCCAGGTTTTTCCCAAGACTGAGATGTGTGGAGTTGCGACCGACACGGGGCAGAGGCACGTGTGGGAAGCGTTCAGTTGGCCGAGTCTGACAGCGTCCACTGTGAGACCGCTGCTGCCGCCGAGCTGGCCTGCGAGGGTTCCTCGTGCCCCGGGGTGACTCCCCCAGCCCTCCCGTCCCCGCGTCCCCGGGCAGCCACGGATCTGTTTCTGGCACCGCAGATCAGTGTGCATTTCCGCGGGTCTTCTGTGCCTGTGGTCTCGGTCACTCAACGTGGTTATTCCTGAGCCTCCTCCACCCGGTGGCTGCGTGGCGCCGGGTCGTGTCCATCAGATGACGGGACCGCCGTGCCGCCATTCGTCCGGTGAAGGAAGCGGGCAGCATCTCCACAAGTTCTGTCCGTTGCAAGCAGAGCTGCTGGGGACGCGTGTGCTTTCCGGAGTGGTTCTGTCATTGGACGTTCCCAGCAGCGGCGTGTAAGGGGCCGGCTGCTCCCGTGTCCTCGCGACGCGTGGCTTGCTCAGTCTTGTCGGTTTTCGCCGTCTTGATGGGTGTGTGTCTTGCTGTGGGTTTATTTTGTGTTTCCATAGTGACTAGTGACGCTGAGTGGCTCCTCCATATGCTGTGGCATTGGCACGTCTTGGTACGTGTCTCTCCAGATGTTCTGCCCATTGAGAAACATCTGGTTGGGGCGCCTGGGTGGCTCCGTGGGTTGAGCCTCTGCCTTCGGCTCAGGTCGTGGTCCCAGGGTCCTGGGATCGAGCCCCGCATCGGGCTCCCTGCTCGGTGGGGAGCCTGCTTCCTCCTCTCTCTCTCTGCCTCTCTGCCTACTGGTGATCTCTGTCAAATAAATAAATTAAAAAAAATTGGTTGTTTGCTTTTTTTTTTTTCAAAGTTACGGAGTTCTGAGAGTTCTTTGTGTATTCTGGGTATGACAGGAGGTCCTCGGTTTGTAACCATTTCTCCGTGGTTCCGGCTTGCCCTTTGGTTCCGTGGCCGGCGTCTTGCACAGACCCTCAGTCTTAAACCGGGCGAGCCCACTTGATCAGTCTGACCCTTTTCTGGACCCTGCGGAGCTGGGTCCCGCGCAGCGCGGCCGAGGGTCTTCCGGAAGCGTTAGTGTGCAGTCACGTTCGGGTCCGTGGTCCGCTGTGAGTTCATTTTGTGGCGGCTGAGGAGTGGGTTGAAGTTCCGTAGTTTCCGTCGTGGTGCCCAGTTGTGCCAGTGCCACACGCTTTCTCCCGGGCCGGCCCTTGCACCATTGCCAGACGTGAGCCGTGCGTAGCTGCGGGCCTGTGTCTGGACCCCGTTCCGCCGGCTTCTCTGACCCTCCGCACGCCGCCGCGCCCTCCACTGTGCGGCTGCACAAGGGGCCGGTGCCCTCCGGTGCTGGTTCTCTCCAAGCCGCTCTCCTAGTTTCCTTGCATTTCCATGTGAATTCTGGGGTCCGCCTGCCGGTTTCCACAGCAGCTTTTCTGGCCTGGAGTGTTCTCCTCGCTCCTGCTCCCCTGCGCCCCAGCGCTCATTCTGTGGGCGGGACGGGTCTGTGGTCGCAGCGCCGTGCGTGCCCAGTGAGCACCATCGCTCGCTTGGTGGGGGCCGAACTGGCCCAGATGTGCCTGTCCCGTTGGGCACTTGTCATGCTGGCAGGAGGTAGGGGTGGACAGAGTTTCCTGGGTTCTCCAGGACCTCTTTCACGTCCTCCTTCGGATGAGCTTCCCACCCCTCGGCCCTCCCCTGTGGGGCCCTGTGCTTTGCAGCATGTCGCACGCCTGCCCTGGGCCGCATCCCCTCCGCCTCGGGAAGTCAGCAGGGTCCGTGCACAAGCAGGTTTTATGGCCTTTCTGACATGAGACGTGAGCGGTGGCAGGAACGTGACCGTGGCACGGGGGAATACCCGACCTGTGCCTACCCTGAGGCTTCCCCGTGTGGCCTGGAGATGGGCTGCGTGTGTCTTCTTTCCCTAGGGACCTGTAACACACAGCCCAGCTGCCTGCCTTCAGGCTGCAGTCCCTGTCATTGTGAGGGGCTCAGCTGGATGGCCCGGCCCCACCTTTCCCTGATCTTGGGGCCACTGTGCAGGCTCAGACGTTGCAGAGGCCCATGTGGCCTCTGGCCGGACCTGGCTGCTATCCTGTCCCCCTTGTCCTTGGGCCAAACCGGTGCATGGCCTAAGGAAAGTCGGGGTGGGCTCCACGCTGCCCTCCTGCCGGAAAGAGTGGGGGTCACAGGGCAAAGGGCAGGACTGTGGGGAGGGTACAGAACGGGCCAAGGCCATGGTCCCCCACAACTCATGCCGGGGAATCGTGGCACATAGATTCTCTACACAGACTGCACACGGCAGCATGCTGCGCCCGCAAGCTGTGTTTCCCACTCCACGTCATGCATCTGCGCTCATTCATGCCGGGGCAGACAGGTCTGCCCCGCCCTTTCCAGAGGCTGTCCCATTCCCGGTGTCCGTTGTCCCCGTGTCCCTCCCAGACAGGCCCCTGGGCTCTTGGGCACTACGGCCGTGCTGCAGCTAGTGTAGTCACGAGCGTCGTTTTGCAGATGCTCATGTGTCCCAGAGTGGGATTGCTGGGCCAGACGCTGTCCGTGATAGACTCTGACCCATGTTTTCGGGGGAAAGCTTTGTAGCCAAGAACCCTGAGGCTCAGAGAGCCTAGATGTTGTGCCCAGGAGCCACTCCTGGAGGCCTGCAGGCTCAGGACAGAGCCACGTCTCCTGCCTGTGAGTCACATGTCCCACCATGGCAGCCGTGCAGACCTCCCACGGCAGAGATGCAGGTGGCCCCTGGGAATGTCGTGGGGGGAGGCTTCTCCCTCAGCTAGGTGGTTGGGGTGGGCCTGTGGGAGGGCACAGAAAAAGAGCTCCCCAGGGCTCTGTCCCAGGGTGAAGATTTCTGGGGCACAACCCCTTTGGACCTTCTCTTCCCTCCCTCTTTTTAGATCCAAAAGATGGTCCGGTTTTATATCCCCAAAACCTCCGAGGCATGCCCCTGCTCATGCCACCGCTTTGGGGGCCGGCTCCCGATGCCTAGGGATCAGGCTGTGATGCCCTACTGGGTGCCCCAGATCCTGAGGCCTCATAAGAAGGTAAGAGGGAGGGACGCCTGGGTGGCTCAGTTGGTTAAGCAGCTGCCTTTGGCCCAGGTCATGATCCCAGCGTCCTGGGATCGAGTCCCGCATCGGGCTCCTTGCTCGGCAGGGAGCCTGCTTCTCTCTCTGCCTCTGCCTGCCACTCTGTCTGCCTGTGCTCTCTCCCTCTCTCTCTGACAAATAAATAAATAAATTAAAAAAAAAAAAAAAAAAGAAAGGTAAGAGGGAGGCTCACAGTAGCGAGGCCCCAGAGGGACCTGGAGATGGGTGGAGAGTGCTGGGTTCTTTCCCCACAGGGGCATCCTCTGGTGTCCGGGGTCTCCTGGAAGGCACAGTGAGGGCAGTAGAGTGCAGGAGGTGGGCATGTGCCCGGAAGGACCAGCTCGGTGTCCTGGGGGTGCCGGGAGGGTGGGTCGCACTGCTCTCTGGAGGGGGTCCCTCATTGCTGCCCCCACCTTTAGTGCCATCTCTCCTGCCTCCTGCTCTTCCTTCTTTTCCTCCACCTCCCTCACCTTGCCTCAGTGCCCTTTCCAGCCCCTGGGCGTCCCTGGAGGCAGAGGGCGGAGCCAGGAAGGACCAGCACTCTGAGTTACTATCTCGGGTTTTCTGCTCTGGCGCTCCCAAGGCTCTGGGTTCCAGGGCAGTGACTACTGGGGTTGCTGGTCAGGTCCAACCCTCCTCAGTCCCATGGCCCCTTCTCTCCCATGCTTTCTGGGTGTCCTGGGTGGTCGGGAGAGACTTTCTTTCTGCCTTCACCCACTTACCATTTGCTGGTTTTCTCATCAAGAAGCAAACTGTCCCCAGAATTAAGACTCAGAGGCACATTGGAAGGGGGACCACGGCTTGTATTCTGAGCTGGCCACAGCCCTTTCCTGGTTTCCAGCCAGATCCCCGGGCCCACCTTTCTGTAGGCCACCAGGCTGGGCTGACACATCTGCCCCCATTCTTTTCTTTTAGGTGGTGAAAAGGGAGCAGAGTTGTAAAGGCATCCAAGGTAACGGAGCATACGTGTCTCATCCCCTCACTCCCCGAGGAAGGTGGGGTCTCATGGTGGGGACGGGGAGACTTCTCTCATCCCCAGATGTCTGTAAATCAGAGATGGCCGTGTGGCACACATGCCGCGTCTTCACCCCCTTGTCTTACCAGGCGTCGCTAGCCACCTACCATTTTTCCGCAGCGAGTGAGAGAAGCCTTACACTCTAACAGTCTGTCTGCGTTGGCTTCCAGGATGAAGCCGATTTGCAGCCTGGAGTTAGATGGTATCGAAAGTGTATTTTCTTTTAAGCTCGAATCTTGCGTAGTTCATGGCATTGTGCATGTGCATGTGTGCGTGTGCGTGTCTGGTGTATACGTACACACGCATGCCGATGACCCAGTGAGTGTACTTGCTCACGTCTGGTACGGATGCCTGCGCCGACATACGCAGGCCGCGCTGCATGTGTGCGACAGCGTACTGAGGCGCTTGTCCGTTCTGTGGTGTGCGCACACGCATGTATTTGTGAGCTGGTGTGTCCTCGTGCACGCGCGTCAGCTTGCGGGATGACCTCTCCATCCCACCTTTGCCTTGTCTCTAAAACAAGTGGGTTGGATGGCTCTGGAAGGCCGTGTCCGGCGCTGATGGCCAACGTGGATGCTTCCTCTGTGTTGCATGTGAGCCAAGGAGTGGGCGTGCTGGGTGGTTTGGATCAGGTCCTTCCCTTGCCCGGCTGTCCCCATGCTCTGCGTGGTGAAGTTCCCTTTGCCGGAGTCTGTGAAGGAGGGCATGGGTGGACCCCAGGCTGGGACTGGGAGCCTGTGATGGGCGAGCAGTTTGGCCTGCCCAGAAGCCAGGCGCAGAGGGCTGGGTGGGAGAGTGCCCAGGAAACGAGTGGCCGCCAGCCAGCATGCCCGCCTCTTAATGCTGCACAAATGCACACTTTCCCGGGTCATAAGAGTCACGTGATTAGGAGAAGCCCGGATGTACACAGCCTTTGTCAGGGCAGTTTAGAGGCATCTATCGAATTATTTTTTGAGCTATAGTTGCCATAGAATGTTATATTAGTTTCAGGTGTACGGTGTAATGGTTTGATACTTACTTTTGATACATTTTTGTGAAATGACCAAATGGTAAGTCTAGTTAACATCCGTCACCTCATAGAGTCAACAAATTTTTTTTCTCGTGATGAGAACTTCTAAGATTTACTCTCTTCGCAACTTTGAGAAATACAATACAGTATTATTGACTCTGGTCGCCGTGCTGTACCTTAGAGCCCCAGGACGTATTCATTTTATAACTGGAAGTTTGTACCTTTTGACCACTTCACCCATTTCTCCCATCTTTCACTTTTTGTCACGTGCGTTGTCTTTACTCCAGCAAGGCCTCGTCCGGGGGGGACGTCCAGTAGACGCTCCGGCATGCATGTCCGTCTGCGGCAGTGGTGTCCGGAGCAGCTGCAACGTGTCCTGGGGGGTGGACGCACGTGGGCGTGTGTATGAAATGTGGCACCTGCCGTGGAGAGCTCGCAGCCCTCGGACGATGGGAGAGAGCCCCGGACGCACTGTGGCGAGGAGAAATAAGTTGCTGCTGGCAGCGGAGTTGGCCCCCATTCCTGTGGCTCCGAAAAGCTGAAGCCCCGTGTGGATGTGGATGCGGGCTGGGGGTGTGTGTCTGGGCTGACAGTCACGGTTACCGTGTGGGTGGGAAGACAGGAGTTCAGGAACCCACGAGCAAGACTGGGGGCTGGACGGGCAGCAGAGCCGACAGCAGCAGCTGGCTCTGGTTTGGGGGAGAGCGCCAGAGTCCCCTTACGAGAGGAACCACAGCGGGAGGACAAGAACAGTTGGAGAAACTGCTCTTTTAACTGTATAATCACATTTACGGGTTATTTTTATTGGTGGTTTTTGGCTTTGAATACTCTTCATCTTTAGGAAAAGCTAAAAGCTCAGCTTATTGTTGAATCATATGCACCAATTTGATACATTTTCAAAAGCCAGTATTAACTTTTCTCCAGTCCTTGTTTAATAGCTCAGGCAGTTTTTACGAACGATGAGTCAAGCCCTCACCCATTCAGGCCAGAAAGTGTTCTCAGGACAGGACTGAGAGCCCAGGTCTCACTGGTACCAGGACAGTTAGGATTGGTCTCCCTTGAGCTTTGTATAGAGTGATTTAAAAAAAGCAATATAAAAATACTTCCCTTAGCTTCAAACCCAGATTATATCCGTTTTAAAGAGAAAAATCTGTATTTCTCATCTTGTATTTTCTTTGTAGAGAGGGGGCTCATCTGCTTTTCTTCCCTATGTTTTTGCAGCAGGTTTAAGAAAATAGTGTATTTCATATCAAGCATGCTTTTGCCCGTTAGTATAACTGGAGTAGTAACACGGTGTGTGATGTGACAGAGTTTGTGTGTGGCGCATGTGATACATAAATATGGTGTGACTTGTAGTCATGGCACGTTAGTGTAGCGTAAGTAGGGTGTGGTATCAGAAGGGTCCCACGTTGACCAAAGCAGATCTCAAAAGCTCGTTATCAGGGAAGTGGAAACACTGGAATCCCATTTGTGGTTGTGGTTTCCAGATACTCAAACCCCATGTTTTTATCACTAAGTTGTACTCATTCACAGCTCCTTGCCAGTCTGTTTCATCTGAGCTGCATCCACTGGTTCCCTCCTCCAAAAACAAAACAGAAGATTAGTGGGAAACTCCTCCCAGCTAAATTCTGAATTCTCTCCTCCATAATGGTTCATCATGTGGCTGTAAGGGGTAAAGGTGGTGCCGCGAGCCCCACAGTCAGCCCAGAAATAAGTAAACAGCAGTGTTCTCTTCATCTGCATGGGTGTCAGTTGGCGCCCACACTCTCGGGGCTGGGACCAGCCTTGCTGGGACAGCTGGCGTCCTCACCCTGGGTTCTGGTGGGCTCTCCCGTGTGTGATGTGCACGTGCGGCACTCCGTCCCCACTCTACCCAGGGCCTGACTTGCTTTCTCGCCTAGAACGCCCCCTGGACTTGCACTCCTGGTACAACCGCTGGCGGATCTGCTGTGACGGGCGCCTCCTCCTCAAGTGGCAACAGCTCCAGGCCCTTCACCAGCACGAGCCACTGGCCCCAGGGAGGGGAGTGAGCCCCCCGGCCCCGCTACTGCCCTTCAGCCTCCTCACCCTCCTGCAGGTGGTCCTGAGGGTCGTGGTGGCCATTCGGTGAGCAGGCATGGGGTGGGGGCACTGGGGGCCCTGGGCCCATCTCGCTTCCCAGGCTGTTTCGGTCAGGGGCTGGGGGTTCAGTTGAGTCCAGGACGTGGGAGAAGTTGGCTGTGGCGGAACAAAGAGTGAGGAGTGGCTGCAGCGGGTTCGCCATCCAAAGCTGCTCACACCTTCCACGGGGGTCTCAGTGCGTGAGCGGTCCAGGCACGACTGAGCTGACATTGGGGTGCTGGGCATCTCGGGGCTGCCCGACGTTCTTTCTTCCGCTCATCCCTGTGGCCTGGCACTGCTTTCAGTTGGCACACATTTCCGTCACGTCGAGGTTGAAGGTGGCTGGTAGAGGCCGCTCGCACAGCCAGCCCGCTGGGGAATAAGCACAGCTCCAGGCCTGGGGACTGCGGCCTCTGCCCTTGCCCGTTCCCAGCCATCAAGGCTCCATTTTGGAAAGCCCTTGTCCAGCCTCGACCCCAGCAGCCTCACTCAGGCCTTGTCACCTGGAGACCCTTGTCACCTGGCCCTCCTCAGGGTGCCCCTCCTCACCCCCCACCCAGGGACAGGCAGGGCTGCTTCGTTCGGTCTCCTGCTCAGGCTCTCCCACCACACCTGTGCAGGCACGTGCAGATACACAGTGTATGTGGAGAGAGGATGTGCGCAACTGCATCAGCGTGTAAGTGCACACAGGTCAGATTTACATATGTCGACTTGTTGGCTTAATTGTGTGTCTTTGTGTCATTGTAAGAGGCGTCTTCTAGAAAGTGTCCAGTACCTGGAAGTGGTTGTAGGTGTCCTGCCCATTGTCCCCGTTGCTGCTGTTCACAGCAGGGGTCAGCTCTGTCTTTGTCTCTGGGCCTGGCTGGAAGCAGAAGGCCCTCCCCGCTGCACCCTGCTTGTCTGCTCCCGGTGTTGCCTCTCACCCCCGTGGTTACGAACGGCGTCGCAGGGCACCTCTCTGTGCAGGTGCCTGTCTGCGGCATGAGCTCTCAGGAAGGGGGCCGGGGCAGGGGGCCGGCAGCTCTGGGTGATCCGTGCGCATGGGCCGGCTCGTGTTTCTTCCTTGCTGTGCGTGAAGATTCATCTTTTGTGTGTGTGTCTGCTAACCTGACCGTCAAAGTGAGTCGGACTCCCTGCGCTCGCTCTGGGAGGAGTAAAGAGGGAATCTCGACCGAAGATGATAGCGAGGGAGACGGTCAGGGTAGGCCAGAGGGACCGTGCTGGTGAGCACGGAGGAGGCGTTTGCCTCAGAGCCAGGCTCTTTGGGCCGAGCCACAGGTGCCAGCTAGCTGTTCAGGAGAAGCCTCTCGTCTGGCTGGGGTGTCTGCAGGGTACCCTGTGAGAGTCCCCCAAACTACACACCGGCTTATCTCAGGAGAAACTGCCGGCTGCCTGCAGGCTGGCCTGGCACAGGTTCAGGACTGTGAAGGCCTCGGGAGGGGAGGGGAGCTCCGAACCTTCCCAGCAGGGACCCTCGAAGGGCTGAGGCTGTCACACTTGCCTTCTCGATGGGGCCCGCCGCAGCCTCCTAGCATCGCGTCCCTGTCACAGCTGCGGAAGGCGCAAGGAGGGGACGACTCTTCTTGCCCCGAGGGGCAGAGTGGGCTCTAGGGGCCGAGTGCCTCATCAGAGAACTCATGGCTGGAAGGGGTGTCGCTTCCCTGTACCTTTTCCTGCCTGGGCTCCTCAGGGACTCAGATGGCATCCCCTCCGCTGTGGGGGTCCCCCGCCTTCCAACCCAGGGAGGCCTCCTACCAGGTCCTGCCCGGGCAGCGTGGGCTCGGCGTGGGGCCCACTTCCGAGTAACTGCCTTTCTGTTTGCTTTCCAGCCACTTGTTTTGGTTTTGAAGTTGGAATCTTCAGCCACTGCCGAGAACATCCACGAAAATGTCAGTCATAAGGAAGGTCTTTAACGAGAACTGTCAAGTCAGGAGGAGCTGCCATAGCCACCATTCTCTCAGGTCCTGTGAGGCACAGCCGGGGTTGGGCCCGGGCTCTCAGCAGGCAGTGCTTCCTGGCGGCGCAGCTGCTGTGGGTGGGACTCCGGCGAATGCGGCCAATAAATGTTATTTGTGAAACTCCAGAGTGGCCCCTGATTGAACGCTGACACTGGCTCCTCTCTGTGGAGGGGCGTGTCCTCTGGCCTGGCGTCGCGTCTCTCTTCCCTCTGCCCAGGTTGGCGGGGACCGCGGGCCCACCGGTGACGGGCCGGAGGTGGTGGTGGCACCCGTGTCAGGTGGCGTGCACCTTAGTAAGTCGCGTGGAATTATGAAATTCTGTGAATTGATGTTTTTTAAACTGAGGTGTCATTTGCATCATAAAATTCACCTTTTTACAGCATATGGTCCAGCGGATTTGGTGTATTTACGTGGTGGTGCAGTCCTCCCCCTGCTGTCTCAGTCCAGACCCATGTGGTCACCCCAAAAAGAGACCTCTCCCATTCCAGTCCTTCCCTTGTTGCCCAGCGTCTGGCGCTGCTCACCTGCTTCCTGACGTTTCCTGTGCTGGGCATTCCCTGTGCGTGCAGGCGGGTCGGCTGCGTCTGGCGCCTCTCAGCACATGTGGTAGCCCGCGTGAGCGCCGCGTCCCTTTCTGTGCGGGTACCCGGCAGCTTGCGGGACCTTTGGGTCGTTTCCGCCTGTTGCATCCCGGTGACGAGTGCTGCTTCTGTGGACGTGTTCCTGTTCCTCTCGGGTCTGCACCTGTGAGTGCTGGGGCGCAGGGTAACCGCCGACTGTGTCGCGCAGCACGCTCCGTTCTCCACAGTGGAAGGCCGTGCCATTTCACGCTCCTGTTCCTGCCAGCCGGGCAGGCCAGTTTGGGCGTCCCCACATCCTTGCCGGCACTTGTTGTTAGCCTTGTTTGGATGATAGCCGTCCTTGTGGGTGTGGAGCAGTGGCTCCTTACGGTTCTGGTTTGCGTTTTCCTGATGGCTAGTGACACCGAGTGTCCCTCTGCTCATCAGCCATTTGCGTGTCTTCCTGGCAGAGATGTTTGTTCCGACTCGTCTCTGTTTTAATTGGATCACCCGTTGTTTTCATTGTTGCTGAGTTCGTTCTGGCTGTGTTCTGGATCCTAGGTCCTTATCAGATGTGTCATTTGCAAGCATTTTCCCCTGTAGGTGGTTTTCCTCTTGATGATAATGATCTTCAAAGTACAGAAATTTTTGATTTCAATGAAATCCAATTTTCTGTATTTTTCTTGGCTTGCTGTTTTTTCTTAGGTTAGGTGGTCATATCTCAAAGTATTGCCTAATCCAGTGTCACAAAGATTTACCTAAGTTTTCTGTCTCTTTTTTAGGTTTTATTTATTTATTCGAGACAGAGAAGAGAGTACAAGCAGGGTAAGCGGCAGGCAGAGGGAGAGGGAGAAGCAGGGAGCCCGACGTGGGCTCCATCCTAGGGCCCCGGGAGCGTGAGCTGAGCTAAAGGCATTCGCCCAACCAACTGAGTTACCCAGGTGCCCCTGCCTATGTTTTCTCCTAAGAGATTTATAGTTTAGCTCATACTTTTGGGGTTTTGATCTATTTTGAGTTAGTTTTGTAACTTTTGTATGTAGCCTGAGGTACCTGTGTGTGGTGTTCTTTTGTGAGTAGATACCCGTTGTTCCACATAACATTCTCGAAACGATCAAATTATAGAAATGGAGAACAGACTAGTGGCTGCCAGAGGATTGGGCGTGGAGGCGGGTGGGTGTGCAGGGAAGTAGGTGCCGTCATCCCAGGACAACATGAGGCATTCTGTGGTGACGGAGACATCCTGTATCTTGACTTTACTGGTTTTCTGGTTGTGAGATGATGCTACAGTTTTGCAAGATGTTACCAGTTGGGACAAAGTGGATGAGAATAACATGGGATCTCTCTGTATTATTCCGTGTAAGTCACTATGAATCCACGATGATCTCAAAATAAAAGTTCAATTAAAAAAGGAGTGCAGTTCGCTTTGGAAGATTTTGAGAATACGGAAGAGTACAGAGAAGAAAGTAGAAACCACTGAGCCTCCCCTCACCCTCGACCCCGAGTTGACTGTCGCTGCCTTGGCAGGAAGGGATGGACGGATTCCCACAGGAACTAGACTGGGTGGAATGTGTGAATCCGGGTGGCCCCGTTAGAGACGGGAAGAGGACAGAGGAGGGGCTCTAGGTCGGGGAGGGCTGAGGATGACGAGGCTGCCATTGGGCCTGGGGCTGGCCCCTGGGACATTCGAGTGGGTGGTCCTGGGAAGCCTCCAGGCTTCCCTTGAGGGCACAGTGGTGTTTCCGGCCCATCTGGCCTGAGGGCATCCACTCAGCAGATATTTATTTATACTTATTGGTGCGCACTGTGCGTCAGGCACTGGCAGGGGTGAACGCCAGACGTGCCCTGGGCTGACGGGATACTGTAATATGGGGAGAGTTGCCATGGTGAGTGAAATACACACGAGTGCTCTTGACCTCCTGTTCACATGCATTTCCGTGTGCCCCACGGACCAGCAGTCCCTGATTGGGGGTTCTTTGGCTGCAGGGACAGACCGCATGTGCTAGGGAGGGACGGCCCTGGGGGCAGCCCTCAGCCAGTGACGGGTGGGAGCTGTGGGTAAACAGCCAGCCTCCTCCTGGATGGGACAGCTCTGAGCTCTGCTCGTTGCTGTCTCCTGGGGCTCCTAGCAGGACGGAACCCCGCTGCCCTCCGTGCTCACGCCGGTAATGCGCTCTGTCCTCGCTGCTCGCCTTCCCTGGCTCACTGCCCCACGCCGTCCCTGGCCTCCCCGGCCCACCTGTCCGTAAAGCTCTCGCAGCCAGTCGTCATGGCCTCAGGCTCTGCTTTTGCGGGAAACTAGTACAAGACAAGGCCTGTGGACCTGGTCCTGAGGTCAGGGGAGGTTCCTGGGGGAAGGTGGTCTGAGCTGAGCCTTGACGGTGAGTCCTGTCACTCTGGTGATGAAGGCTGAGGACAGAGCGTGCAGGAGAGGTGCACCATGTGAAGGCCTGCCCAGGACAGCCTGGAGCATCCTGTCTGCGGCTTAGGAGGGGCAGTGACAGGAGGTGGGTACAGACCACACTGTGGGAGGCGCCGGTGGTTTCTCAAAGATCCCAAGTGCGTCACACTTGTGTTTGGGAGAAGCCACTCTGGCTGAAGCAGGTTGAAGGAGGCCTGCCTGGAGGCAGCAGCAGAGACACTGGATGGGAGTGCCCAGCCTGCCGTGAGGTGGCGGCGGTTTTGTTCTAGGTGTCGACTACGTGAGCCCTTCCAGACACACTCCGGGGAGTCACGTGTGCTTGTTGTCAAGGCATTGACGCTGCGGGCTGGCCCAGCCCTGGCACTCCTCTGCCTGCCTGTGTTGCCCTGAAGTGTGACGTGAGGAGCCACAAGAGGGTACAAGAGTCTCCCATCTGGAAAGTGCTTGGAGAAGCTGGAGAAGCTGGGGAGGTCAGGAGGGATGGCCCAGCCTTGTCAGGCCCTCCCTCCCCTGCTGACGGCTCTCTCCAGGCCAGGGGCCGCCACCTTCCAGGCGGAATGTATTCCACGGAGTTTGAGGAGTCTTGAGAAAGACGCTGCTGCGGTCCTGGAGCCTCTCGCTCAGTCAGGGAGCCCGGAGAAACGGCCTCTCCCTCTGCCCAGCTCCCCCTCCGCCGCCTCCCCCCACCCCTCTCTCCTAGCCCTCTCCCTGGATGCCTCCCCCCTCTCTCCTAGCTCTCCTCTCC